>QRFJ01003420.1:0-19779 GCA_006176705.1 Cocos nucifera | reverse complement strand
ATCTCATACCCATCTTCCACTTGTGGTTGTCGAACTTCTTTATTATTGAACTTTAGTAAAGGGGTCAGTCAGGTTATCCTTTTCGTCGATCTTCTGAAGGTCGACATCATCTCAATCCATGATCTTTCGGACTATGTGGTAGCAGTGCAGTATGTGCTTCGTCTGCTAGTGTGCCTTCGATTTCTTTACCTAAGCAATGGCACTAGTGCTGTCGTAATAGAGCAAGATTGGATCATTCAAAGAAGGTGCGACTCCAAGCTTGGTAAAGAACTTTCTCAGTCATATAGCTTCCTTCACTGCATCAGATGCTACGATGTATTCCACCTCGTAAATAGAGTCTACCATAGTATGCTACTTAGAACTCTTCCAATAGATGGTTCCACCATTTAGGGTAATGACCTAACCCGACATGTTTCTACTATCATCATGATCAGATTGAAAAATAGAGTCTGTAAATTCTACAAGTTTCAAATCTGACTCACCATAAATCAGCCACTGGTCCTTAGTATTTCTTAAATACTTAAGGATGGTTTTCGTCACTTTTCAGTGGTTCTCCTCTGGATCAGATTAGTATCTATTTACTACTTCTAATAAGTATGGAATATCTAATTTCATACATGTCATGGCATATATGATAAATTCCACTGTTGAAGCATATAGGATTCTAGACATGCGCTCTCTCTTCAGGAGTTATCGGATAATCTTTCTTGGAGAGAGAACTTTCATGACCTATTAAAAGATAGTCCTTCTTAGAATTCTCCATGCCGAACCTTTTCAGTATGGTTTCTATGTACGTGGACTAAGATAATCCTAGCATCCTCTTAGATCTATCCCTATAGATCTTCATTTCTAAAATGTAGGATGCTTCATCCAAGTCCTTCATGGAGAGCTGAGATGATATCCAAACTTTTATTTCTTGTAGTGCAAAAATATCATTCCTGATTAAAAGAATATCATTCGCGTGAAAGATAAAAAATATCACTGCAGAACCATTTGCTCATTTATAAATACAAGGCTCTTCTTCGTTCTTAATGAAGTCATATGTTTTGATCATCTTATCAAAATGCACGTTCCAACTTCAAGATAACTACTTCAATCCATAAATAGATCTTTGAAGCTTGCATAGCTTGGACTCATTTGTGAATATGATATTAGAAAATATATCCTAAAGCCAATCATCTAAGTTGTAGATGATTAGAATCAGTATGTAAATTATCAAATAATAATAGTTGTTTGGCTTATTCATCATAAAAGAGCTATCTTCCTTAAATGAACTCCTAAATTATGATGAAGTGCTTAGAACCACACTCAATCAATATAGGAGGACTTATCGGATGGTTCTTGAATAGTTCACGTGTTGTAACCAAATAGCCGCTCTGATACCAATCTGTTGGGAATAATCCTTGCTACTCAATGATTGCGGAAACAACAACAAGGATTTGAGAGAAGGGATGGTCATTTTGTTGAAACCCTAGCAAACCCTAGGCATGGAGAGAAGGGAGAGAATGAGAGAGGAAGAGAGATTTTTCAGGAAGAAAAGGCTTTTATTGATTCCATGCTTTGTTTACAAAACTTAGTATAGAGTATATATACCTAATCAAATAACATCCAACCAAAAAAACTTTTCTAGCTAACCTAATGTGATGCACTCTCCGAGCCCATGTACACCCATGTCTCCCATGCACACACCTATTGGATAAATCTCTATCCAATCCATAGGTTAGCCCTCTTAGGACCTTGCAAACTAAGGCCCTAAGTTTCTAGGATTAAACCTAATCCTAGGCCATAATAGAAACTACGTTCTATTCTGTTCACTACTCGAGCTTGCTCGATCAGCAATTGGGTTGGCTCGACAGTGATATCTCTTGCGAGAGCCTAAATCATCACTTTCTATTTTGCTGCTCGAGTTGACTCTCTTAGGGTTTGAGCCGACTCGGCTTTTACTCGAACTGGCGCTGACAGGAATCAAGCCAGCTCTTCCAGCGTATCAACTTGATGTTAGATATATGTGCCCTAGAAGCCAAAATTGGCTGACACTTGTAATACAGTTCTAGGGGCAAAATTATAATTTTGACTATAATCAATAAAATGGGTTATTTTCTATCACATATGTGTGTTTAGTGTTTGTGATACATCCTTTGAGTTAATGGTAATGATAATTCATATTTTCAAGAGTTGAAAATTTAAGACATGAATAATCATTATTAACTCATAAAATACTTCCGACCATAGGATCATCATGAGGATGGTGATTGATCCGGAAGGTTGGTGTACAATCGCTTCTTTTTAGTAGATGAGTCTTGAGTCTACGGTATGGAGACATCGGAGCGAGAGTACAGATACTCGTTAGAGAATGAGGGCACTGAGCGTGACCACCTCGAGTAGTCATTAGGAAGTCTACCTTCTCGTCAATGACTGACTCGATGCTGTAGTGGTGTGTCTAGTTCTTTGACCTGAGGTGCATCGATAGTTCACCTTGAGGGTGTTATAGTTTGACTACATCATAACTCGATCTTCTAGCCATTCGAAATCTTGAGGTATATGTTGGCTATAGCATGTTCATTATAGGAACTGAATTGCATCAAGATGGAATCTATCTACCTCGGTGGTAGAGGAGTAGCCCTATGATGATCATGAGAATCAAGTCCAGAAGCCCATGGCCATGGTAGAGTGAAATAATAGAAAGAGTTTCTATTTAGGTTTTGACGTTGGACTTGAATCGAATGATTATATCATATGACAGAAACTAGGGTTTGACGAGTTCACCTTAACCCTAATCTGATCGGAGCTCAAGATAGAATAACTTAATCACATAGGTAGCTACACCAAAAGGTTCATATTCAGCTTTGATCGGTTGCCACCATATACTGCTAGGTGTCGCTGGTGGATTTTGGGAGCAATTAGAATGATTTAGATGATCGATCATTCTAGCTATTTGAATCAGAAAAGTTCTGATCCATTGAAAGGAGTTTCGATGATGTCGATGATAGAGATCATGACATATCCCATTACCATACAGAACTAAACCTAACTGGGTCACACAAACAAGGGTTTGAATCTGGTGATCATCAATTGAACTGATCCAGTTCAATTGATCTGAATGAGATTCAATTAGGTTCAAGGAAATCATGCTAGCACTCGATTGAACCTAACATTCTTCTTTTACTATCATAAATAGTTGTCCTGACTGAGCCAAAGGAGTTTGTGCTCGATCAAAGGCCTTCACCTGATCTGACTGAAGCCTATCTAGGTCAGAAAAGGATTGTCTTATTTTGTAAGATAATACTTGGTATTTTTGGTCACCTGTCATTTCTCGTCCTTTGACTTTGGTCAAAAGTTGACCTTTGACTGATCAAATGTTGACTATTGACACTTTGACTTTTGTTCACATGTCACGCACCTATTGGAGAGCTAGTGGGGGCTTGTCCCCCTACCAAAACCTGGCAAGGAGGAGGGCGCATGCCAAGGGTGGCATGCGCCCAAGCTGGAGGCACCCAAGAGTCCCTATTGGACAGGGACTCCATCTCTTTTTTGGATTCCGATTAGACTCCTTCTAAGAATCAACTTTGACTGGTCTTAGGTGCCATCTAAGGATGAATCTAAGGGACTCTATTCCTACCAATCAGATTTAGATCTGATTTCATAAAGGGTTATGATTGGTTGGGAAGAAGAGGAGTTGGATCACGCATAGTCTATAAATAAGACCCTGTGCCCAACTCAAGGAACATCTAATATCTAAAATTCTCCACACCCCAAGGCTGCCTTTCTCCTCCTCCATGCCAAATCCATCTTCTCCCTCTCCTCTCCATGCCCAAAGTGGTTTGGGATCCAGTTGGTGCGATCCAGGCGAGAGAAAGGTGATAGAAAGCTAGAAGGCTGCGCTGCTACAAAGGACAACTGCTGATCTTTGAAAGTTGTTTTGAAAATTCTTCAAATCAGATTCAGATCTAATTTTTGGAGACATGACAGAGAAGAAGAGGATCTCCAGATCCAACCTAAGTGGATATCGGTAGAGGTCAGGCACTTGCGTGGCTAGATCCAGAACCTTCCGCTGCTTATAGGATCATTAAATGGGTAATAGGATTACCCTACATCAAGGTAAATTAAATTTTATTTAATTTTTCTAGATTTTATTTTTATTATTAGAATAATAAGAATTAGATCTGAAACATTCCAGATTTGATTTGGATTAAAGAAAAAAAATTTTGAAATATATCTCTTGATCCGATCAGATCTGAACGAACCTGGTCCGAAAAATCAGAATTTTTCTTCACTTGATATATTTTTGGGACTTCTGCTTGAGCCAGCTCTCTTAGAATTCGAGCTGGCTCTTCTGCAGCTCAGGTTGGCTCTTATAACAGGATCCAAGCTAGCTCTTTTGAAGCATTTACCGAAGTTTTCGATGGTTGATTCCATTGGCTCCTTGCTCTCTTTCCACCTCCTTCCAAGGCTTAAAAGCACTATACCTGAGCTCACAATCTCCATCTTGGTGCTCCTAAGTCCTTATGAACTTAGCTTTATCTGACAACCCCATCAATACCATACAATTATAAAAGCTATTCCATGAAAGTACCTTTGTGAGCATATCAGCTGGATTCTCCTTAGTATGAATCTTCACCAGCTCCACTTCACCATCCTCCACTAGCTCTCTAATTCGATGGTATCTGATATCAACGTACTGTTAGATATGTGCCCTAGAAGCCAGATTGACTATCACTTATAATATAGTTCTAAGGATAATTTTATAATTTTAACTATTGTTGCCCAGAGATAGCAACCTAAGGGGGGGTGAATTGGGTTCTTATAAAAGCTTTGGCCAAATTTAACTCTAAGCATTTATGTGCTTTGATTTTAATCTAAGTGGTGAGAATGAGATGTATATAATATGAGCAGTGGAATTAAGATAACAAAATCAAACTATGAAAGTAAAGTAAGAATTATAAGCATGCAAAGTATGTAGAGATATAGAAGAAAAAAGCACAACACAGACACACAAAGATTTATAGTAGTTTGGAGCAATCTGCTCTTACGTCCACACTCCAAGCTTCCCTTGAAAATTCTACTATAATTTATCCTTGATTATAGTATGTTTGTTTTTTTAGGCTCACAAACAAACCTAGTTGGTTTTCACAGGAGCACCAAGCAAAACCTAACATCGTTAGTTTTTCGAATTCACTAACAACCCAATTGATTTTCTAGGATCACCAACCAAAACCTACAATATCCAATTCCGAGCTTGGACGGGCTTAAACCCCAAATTTCTTTTCCCCAAAGAAACTTATAAAGAAATAAAAAAATACAAGTAAAGTTTCAGCATAATATAAAAAATAGAGTATAAGCTCTTTTAAATCCTAAAGAACAAGTCGATAATGTGCTCGATTGAAGCTTGGCTTTTCTTCAAATTATGCTTGAGAGGATGTGAAAGATGTTGGGGAAGATTGCTTTGAAGGCTCGCTAAAATCTATACACAACACTCCTCTCTTTTCTCTTTTCTTTAGATATTCAATATTTCTCATAAAATTTGAAAGATTCTCTCTCTAAATCCCTTAATCTCTTTCTTTTATTTTTTTAAATTAATTTTCTATCTTTAAATACGTTTAGAGAAGGTTGGAGTGAGAGTTCTTAACCGTTGGAAGCTCTGAAATAGTCGTTGGGGTTGAAAAATAGCTGTTGAAAAACTATCCATTGAAGGCTGTCCGTGTAGATTGAGACCTCTCGCCAAATTTCGAGACCTCTCAATTTTTCACGAGACGTCTCGTCAGAATTGTGAGACCTTTCGAGAAATCTGCAAGACCTCTTGCTCTCAGAGCATAGAAATGAAGTTTCTATCTTCTGAGAATGAGACATCTCGAGTTCAATTCAAGACCTCTCAAGACTATGCCAGAATACTATTTTATTGTACCAGACCACTCGAGAGCTCTCGAAAAAAATTTGAGATATATCAAAAAATCTTGACTTCATTTTTCTTCAATGTTTGACCTTTCAAACTTGAGTTTCGTGGTCCCAAACTTTTTTAAACATAATTGCTTCCTTCAATTTTAATTTCTCTTCTTTCAATCATACTTTCTTCATACCAAGCCATCTAAATCTATGTAAATTTGCTCTTTTAAGTATTTTGGTATGGCATCTTGAGAGAATTTATTCTTGAGATAAATTTTTCATTTTGGATACTTGAAAAATCCTACATACATTCTTGAAATATATGATTAGATATATAATATACTCAATATTTTGGAATCATCAAAATCAATCTCAGGGTCAACAATCTCTCCTTTTTTGATGATGATAAAATCTTGAGTATATACACAATAAAAGCAAATAATGTATTTCTATGCATTTTGCTAAAAAATATCATGAAGTATAGATTAAACACATAAATAAGTACTTCATGAATGATATCCATTATTTTTTTTGGTTCATTGCACATATTTTATATACTCATAAAAAAAAATATTTCAATTTATATCAGTGAGTATTAAGTTTTCATTTCAAGCATCAATACAATTTATTGAGTTTCTTCAAGCATATACTTAACATTCCTCTCTCCCTTTTTGATAGCATCAAAAAGCTCATGGGAAAGAAATAGGAAATAATCATCAAAATTAATAATATAATTGTATCCAAGTAAGAATTGCATTAAGTTTAGAAAATTAATTTATATGAGTCATCAAAATCAACATCAAAGTATTAAATTGAGAGATGTATGAAATCAATTTAAATGAATTATCTTCCTTTTAAAAATTTATCATTTAACTCAAAATAAGTTTCAAATATTTTTTTAATTTTAAAAATTAGCTTGAATTTAAATATTATATATTTTTCCTCTTTCTGAATGAATATAATCTTTATTCAAATTTTTAAATATGCACTTTTAAGTTTTAAGAGGAATAGAGCTTTTCAAAATATTTGAATATGAAATCAAGCATAATATATACTTTAATATTCTAACTTTTTTTCCTTAAGAAATTTTGGTCAATTAGATTTAGAAAAGGTATGTAGCGAGAATGTATCAAGCAAAGTAAAATAAATAGTGTCAAAGCATAAGATAGTCAAATTTTCAAATTCATTGCTTTGAGTAAAATATTATTTCAAAATAAATAATTTATAAGAATTTTGCAATGCACATGAAAAATTTAGGATTAAATTTAAATTTTCAAATAGATTTTAAAATTTATTTCTTGGAGTAAGAATATGTTTTTAAATTAGTCAAAATTTTTTTAATCAAATCAAGTTAGAAAATATCTCTCATCCTGTTTTTCATACTTATAGCAAGATTAATTTACTTTTCAACTTTCTTCCCTTCTTTATTTCAAATCAAGCAAATTCAACACGAATTTAACCACTAAATTTAGATTTTTAAAAATTTAAAATATTTTTAATTTTAAAGATCTTTTTATTAAATGATTACTTCTTCTTTAATATTTTCTCTCTCTTACTTTAACAAATAGAGTCATTTCTTTGAAGATTTTTTTGATACAAATTAAACTAAGTTTTAGATCAAATCACAATTTTCTTGGTTCAATACCATTTAAAGATTAATTTATAAATTCAGCTTGATACCAATGATTTTAGTTTTGAATTAAATCAAGATGAATTGATTCAAATTAAATTATTTAAGGATTTGGAATGATAAATCAATTTGAATTGATATCAGCAAATTAGTTAAGGCAAATCATAAAAAAAATTTTAATCATTCTTTAAAAAGATCATTTATTTCTTTTCATAAGAAATATCAAGTAATTAGGTTCAAAAAAGATATATATTTTTGAATTTATTTCAAATGATATCATATCAAATATATAGCTATGTAAAATCATATTTGAAATAAAGACATTCTTCTCTTTTTGCCAAAAGATAAATCAAT
Organism: Cocos nucifera; assembly: GCA_006176705.1. NCBI lineage: Eukaryota > Viridiplantae > Streptophyta > Magnoliopsida > Arecales > Arecaceae > Cocos > Cocos nucifera. The sequence continues at coordinate 11,915 of QRFJ01003420.1, read as the reverse complement.
CAGATACATGGGAATAGTAAGTTGTTTGATATCAAATAATTAAAACTAAAGTTCTCTATGAATATTTAGCAATTTAAAACATTCATACCTAATAAGAATCTTTTAATTTAAATTTATTAATTATAAAATTGATATGGAGAGACTTAAAATATTATGCCAAATTTTAAAACAAATTATTTCATGCATAGCATGATATATAGAGGAGAGCGTATTAATCCTTAAAATCAAAGAATTTAAATTATTGCAAGTATCAAAATCAATCATACTTATCAAAATATGAAAGGAGTTATCATATGCATACATATTAACAAATCATTAAAGTTAATACATCAAACTTTCAATTCATAGAGTATGATCATTTTAAGCAATGATAAATCATCAAAATCAATCAAACATGCTTAATAATTATGCTAATTAATAATTAAAATATATTTAGCAAATAAAGATGGCATGGTGTGAGAATAGTTTAGATTTTATCAAATAGCATCATCCATCTATTTTCATTTTTAAGGCATCCATAAAAATTTTCTTCTTTTAGCTTCACTAGATCCTTGGTATACCTGCAAAATTACTTTATAATTTTTGGTACCCAAGCTATCTTGGGTCCATAGGAGTTAGTATTTAAGGTTCCTTTTAGAACCCAAATTTGTCTTATCAAGGTTTGACCAATTCTTTTAAAGTTGCATTCCAAAATCTTATGGTAAATTTGATTACATTTAAAGCGCTTAAAAGAATGATCTTTGATGGAAGCTCTTGTAAAAATACATTTTGTAGTTTGCTGTTTTCTTGAAGTATTAAAACTGATTTCTATTTTATTGAAAACAACCCCATTGGATTTTACCAAGGATTGAAGATTTTCAAAGCTAATTGCAAACTTTTTAGCTATAGATTTTAAAACCTCAACTTCTCTTCTTAATTTCTTATTTTCTTCCAAGAGCTCTTTCTTTTCAATTGAAAGATTTTTATTTTTTTTAGAAAAGATTTCAGAATATCATTTTTCTTTTTAAGCTCAAGAATTTTTTTATCTAAAAATTTTTAGATTTAATTAGATTTTTTTTTCTTTGGCTAAAGAATTTTTTTCTTCCATTAAATTGGAATTATTCTTTTTATGCTCCCTACTTTTTTGCCTTAACTTTTTAAATTTATTCATAAGTTCATTAAAGGCTTCTTGAAGCTCATCAAATGTAAATTCAGAAGAATCATCAATGTTTACCTCATCATTTTGAGCCATCAAGCAAGAATTTACGATGCTTTCTTCCTTTTTCTCATTCTTTTCTTCTTTGCTTTGCTCCTCCTTAATTGATGCATTCTTCTTCTTTTGTTTCTTCTTCTTCTTCTTCTTTTCATCCTCATGAGACATAAGGCATAGGTTGGGGTGAGCTTCCTTTTCTTCTTGGAAGCTTGATTCTTCTATTTGATTTGCTTCCTCATAAATTCTTTCCAATTTCTCCCATACATGTTTTACTAAAATACATGAAGAAATTGCATTAAATACATTTAACTCTAAGGAGCAATAAAGTATATTCATGGCCTTATCATTAAGTTGGGCCATTTCTTTATCATGCTCTTTCAATGCTTTGGGGATGTATGAGCCATCAATTATAATCTTTCATAGGTTATAATCATGTGCTTGTATGAAGATGTGCATGCGTGCTTTCTAATAACTATAATGTGAGCCATTAAAAAGTGGAGGTCTACCTATAGAATATTCTTCAATAAACAAAGACTCCATTTGAATTGCCATAATCTTTCGCTCTAGACAATTAGGTCAATAATCAATAACAGAGCACCTGCTCTGATACCAATTATTGCCCAGAGGTAGCAACCCAAGAGGAGGGGGGGGGGGTGAATTGGGTTCTTATAAAAGCTTTGGCTAAATTTAATTCTAAGCAATTATGTACTTTGATTTTAATCTAAGTGGTGAGGATGAGATGTATATAATATGAGCAGTAGAATTAAGATAACAAAATCAAACTATGAAAGTAAAGTAAGAATTATAAGTATGCAAAGTATATAGAGAGATAGAAGAAGAAAGCACAACACAAATACACAAAGATTTATAGTGGTTTGGAGCAATCCGCTCCTATATCCATTTTTCAAGCTTTTTTTGAAAATTTTACAATAATCTACCCTTGATTACAGTGTATTTATTTTTCCAGACTCACAAACAAACCTAGTTGATTTTCATAGGAGCACCAACCAAACCTAACACTATTAGTTTTTCGGATTTACTAACAACCTAATTGGTTTTTCAGGATCACCAACCAAAATCTATAATATCCAATTTTGAACTTGGACGGGTCTAAACCCCAAGTTTCTTTCTCCCAAAGAAACTTGTAAAGAAATAAAAAAATATAAGTAAAGTTTCAGCATAATATAAAAAATAGAGTATAAGCTCTTTTAAATCCTAAAGAATAAGTCGATAATATGCTCGATTGAAGCTTGGCATTTTTCAAATTATACTTGAGAGGATGTGAAAAATATTGGAGAAGATTGCTTTGAAGGCTCACTAAAATCTATGCACAACACTCCTCTCTTTTCTCTTTTCTTTGGATATTCAATGTTCCTCATAAAATCTGAAAGATTATCTCTCTAAATTCCTTAATCTCTTTCTTCTATTTTTTTAATTGATTCTCCAACTTTAAATACCTTTAAAGAAGGTTGGAGTGAGAGTTCTTAGCCATTGGAAGCTCTGAAATAGCTGTAGGATCAAAAAATAGCCGTTGAAAAACTATCTATTGAAGACTGTCCATGTAGATCGAGACCTCTCGATTTTTCACAAGATCTCTCGTTAGATTTCAAGATCTCTTGTTTTTTCATGAGACGTCTCACTAGAACCATGAGACTGAAGGAAAATCTTGATTTTTTGGATCAGGTTCATTCCGATTTGATTGGATCGAGAGGCATATTTCAAAAATTTTCTCTCAGATCCTAATCAAATCTGACACTTTTCAGATCTAATTTTATGATCTAATAAATAAAAAAAATTAAATTAAATTAATTCTAAATTAATTTTACCTTGATTATGGGTAATCTGATTACCCATTGATGATCCTGCCGAAGCCCTGAGGTTCTAGATCTAGCCACGCAAGCGCCTGGCCTCTACCGGTATCCACTCGGACTAAATCTGGAGATCTTCTCCTTCTCTTTCTTTTCTCCAAAAATTAGATCTAGATTTGATTTAGAAGGTCTTCAAAACTTCTTTTGAAGATCACCCATTGTCTCTACAGCAATGCTGCCTTCTTCCTTTTTCGTCAGCCTTTTCTTGACTCGCACTAATCTGAAGGCCCAACTTCCTTGGGCGTGGAGAGGAGAGAGAGGGCCAGATGGTGGCATGGAGAAGGGAGAGGGGCAGCCTTGGGGCGTGGCTAAGAGGAGAGCTTGGAAGTGGGTGCAGACAGGGTCTATTTATAGACTCTGCTGCGCCATGCAGTACTACATCACCTCGACCAATCACGTTGCTTCGTGCAATCAGATCTAAATCTGATTGATGGGATGACATCATCTGATCTAATTAGATGAGAGACCCATAGGTTCATTCTTAGATGGCGCCTAAGACTGGTCAAAGTAGATACCCAAGGGCCACCTAAGTAGAAACCAAGAAGCAGCCTAGAGTCCCATCCGTATGGGACTCCAGCATCCCTATCCATGGGTGCACGCCATCCTAGGCATGTGCCCCCTTCTTTCCAATTTCTAGAGAGGGGACAAGCCCCTATCTGCTCTCCAATAAGTACATGACACATGGGTAGATGTCCAAGGGTCAAAGGTTAATGTTTGACCAAGTCAAAGTATAAGAATTAGCAGGTGACGAAAAATGGCAGGTGTTGTCTCAAATTTATCTCATAAATTAAGACAATCCTTTTTTGACTTGGACAAGCTCCAGTCAGATCAGATAAAGATACCTGAGTGAGCATAAACTCATTTGGCTCAGTCGAGACAACTTTTATGATAGAAAAAGGAGAACGTTAGGCTCAATCGTATGCTAGCATGATTTTCTTGAACCTAATTGAATCTTATTCAAATCAATTGAACTGGATTAGTCCAATTGATGATATCCAGATCTAAACTCTTGTTTGTGTGATACAGTTAGATTCACTTCTATATGGTAATGGGATATGTCATGATCTCCATCATCGACATCATCGAAACTCCTTTCGATGGATCAGAACTCTTCTGATTCAGACAACTAGAATGACCGATCATCTAAATCATTCTAATTGCTCTCAAAATCCACCAGTGACAGCTAGTAGTATATGGTGGCAACCCATCAAAACTAAAAATGAACCTCTCGATGTAGCTACTTGTGTGATTAAGTTCTTCTATCTTGAGCCCCGATCAGATTAGGGTTAAGGTGAACTCGTCAAACCCTAATTTCTATCATATGATTTAATCATTCGATTCAAGTCCGATGTGAAAACCTTAATAGAAACTCTTTCTATTATTTTACACTCTGCCATGGCCATGGGCTTATGGACTTGATTCTCATGATCATCATAGGGCTGCTCCTCTTCTACCGAGGTAGATAGATTCCATCTTGGTGCAATCCAATTCCTACAATGAACATGCTATAGCCAACATACACCTCAGGATTTCGAATGGCTAGGAGACCGAGTCATGGTGTAGTCAAACTATAACACCCTCAAGGTGAACTGTCGATGCACCTCAGGTCAAAGAATCAGACACACCACTACAGCATCGAGTCAGTCATTGACGAGAAGGTAGACTTCCTTATGACTACTCGAGGTGGTCACGCTCAGTGCCCTCATTCTCTAACGAGTACCTATACTCTCACTCCGATGTTTCTACACCATAGACTCAAGACTCATCTACTATAAAGAAGTGATTGTACACTAACCTTTTAGATCAATCACCATCCTCATGATGATCCTACGGTCAGGAGCATTTTATGAGTTAATAATGAAAAATTCATGTCTTAAATTTTCAACTCTTGAAAATATGAATTATCATTACCATTAACTCAAGGGATGTATCATAGACACTAAATACACTTATATGATAGAAAATAACCATTTTATTATTTATAGTCAAAATTATAATTTTGCCCTTAGAAGTGTATTACAAGTGTCAGCCAATTCTGGCTTCTAGGGCACACATATCTAACAAACTCCCACTTGACCTAAAGTCAATTGGCTACAAATCTAAGTCTCATCTTCTCAAGGTGGGCTTCGATCTTCTGTTGGCCTAATGGCTTTGTAAGCTGGTCTGCCGCATTGTATGTGGAGTCAACTCTCTTGACCTCGACGTAACCCTTCTCGAGGTAATCGTGGATGAGGTGGTATCACCGCTCGATGTGCTTGGATTTTTGATGAGACCTCGGCTCCTTAGCAAAGGCTATAGCACCATTGTTATCACAGTACAGAGGAATGGCATCTGATGGCATCACTTCGATCTCCATATTAAACTTCTTGTATCTGAATGCCTTCTTCGCAGCTTCTGATGCAGCGATGTATTCTGCTTCCATGATGGAATCTGCTATCATTGTCTGCTTGGAACTTTTTCAACTGACAGCTCCACCATTACACAAAAATAGACTCCCAGATGTTGACTTTCGATCATCTACATCGGACATAAAGTCTGAGTCTGTATACCCCTAGACTTGGAGTTCTCCATTACCAAAGACCAATAATATATCCTTAGTTCTTCTCAAGTACTTAAGGATACATTTCACAGAAGTCCAGTGTTCTTCACTTGGATTTGACTGATATCTGCTTGTGATACTCACAGCATGGGCTATATCAGGTCGTGTACATAATATGGCATACATAAGGCTCCCTATTGCTGAGGCATAAGGGATCTTGCTCATGCATTCTATTTCCTCAGGTGTGCTAGGGCACATCTTCTTAGAATGATGAATGCCATGCCTGAAGGATACTAAACCCCACTTAGAGTTTTCCATACTCAACCTCTTTAGTACTTCCTCTATGTATATCTTCTGTGAAAGTCCTAGCATCCTATTCGATCTATCTCTATAGACCAAATTTTCAAAATAAAGGATTCTTCTCCTAGGTCTTTCATGGAGAATTCTTTAGATAACCATATTTTAACTATGGACAACATGGGAATATCATTTCCAATAAGGAGGATGTCATCCACGTACAATCCGAGAAAGACAACAGCGCTCCCACTGACCTTTTTGAAGACACATGGCTCTTCCTCATTTTTTATGAAACCAAATATTTTGATCACATCATTAAAATAAGTATTCCAGCTTCGAGATGCTTGCTTAAGTCTATATATGGACCTTTGTAGCTTGCATACCTTGTGATCATCATCACTGGATGTAAAACCTTAGGGCTATTCCATATAGATATCTTCCTCAAGATATCCATTTAAGAACATCATTTTCACATCCATTTGCCATATTTCATAATCAAAATAGGCTGCAATAGCAAGCAATGTGCGAATGGATTTTAGCATAGCTACTGGCGAAAAGGTATCCTGATAGTCAATGCCTTTGCATTGACTATAACCTTTTGCCACTAATCTAGCCTTGAATGTCTCCACATTCCCATCTGCACCAATCTTTCTCTTGTAGATCCATTTACACCCAATAGGTACTATACCTTCTGGTGGATCTACCAAGGTCCAGACTTGGTTTGAGTGCATCGAGTCAATTTCTGACTTCATTGCCTCTAACCATTTCTCAGAGTCGATATCTGATATTGCCTCATTATAGGTTTTGGGATCATCACCATGAACCCCATTACCTATGAGGAACATTTTCTCTACATCCTCTGAAATAGTACCTAAGTACCTCTCAGGAGGACGAAAAATCTTTTTCGATCTACGAGGTGGAGGAGGTAGTGTATGGATTGGCTTAACCTGATTTGGTTCCATTTGGTCCTTAGCTCATTGCTCTTGTGAGACTTTCTCATCGAGCTTGATCTACTTTCCAATGCCATTGCTATCTTGAATAAACTATTTTTCAAGAAAGATGGCATGTCGACTCACTAATCATATTGTGATCTTCTGGAATGTAGAAATAATATCCTAATGACTCTTTAGGATATCCTATGAATCGAGCTCTAAAGGACCTAAAGTCTAACTTGTCCGTGCTTGTTGTCTTTTGACATGAGTCGGACAACCCCAAATTCTGAGATGACTCAGACTTGGTTTCTTACCATGTCATATCTCATACGGTGTGGTAGGAACAGTTTTAGAAGGAATCCTATTCAGTAAGTATATTGCAGTTAACAAATAGTATCCCTAAAAAAAATCAGGAAGGTCTGTGAAGCTCATCATGGATCGGACCATATCTAATAGGGTCCGATTCCTCCATTCTGAAATCCCATTGAGTTGAGGTGTTCCTGGTGGAGTCCATTGAGAGACTATGCCATTTTTCTTGAGATAGTCTAGGAATTCTTGACTAAGGTATTCACCTCCTCGATCTGATCGAAGAACCTTAATGGATTTTTTAATTTGCTTTTCTACTTCATGTCTGAATTCTTTGAACTTTTCAAAAGCTTCAGACTTGTGTCTCATAAGATACACATACCCATACCTAGATAAATCATCGGTAAAGGTTATGAAGTAGATAAAGTTGCCTCTAGCCGGCACATCAAATGGGTCCGCACACATCAGTATGTACTAGGGCAAGAAGATTCGTGGCCCTTTCCCCATGTCCTACAAAAGGGAGCTTAGTCATTTTGCCATGAAGACAGGATTCATAAATTATAAATGACTTAGAAGTTAATGGACTCAATAGCCAGATTTTCTCCAATTTGTTAATCCTATCTTCTGCTATATGACCTAATCTTAGGTGCCACAGATATCTATCATTTGGACTATACCTAGGACGTTTTGATTTTATGGCATTCACATTTTGCTCAAAGTTAAAAATAGATACATCAACATGTAACTGATAAAGATCGTTAATAAGAAAATCATTTATAATTTTATTTCTTTCATAAAGAATATTACAATGGTCCTTAAGAAAACTAACTACATAGCCTTCTAATGCAAGGCAAGAAACAAAAATCAAATTCCTGCTTACTGCAGGCACATAATAACAGTCTTTTAATGCTAAGTCTAAACCAGATGGTAGTCGAAGAGGATATGTTCCCATGATCACGACAGCAACTCTTGCTCTATTTTCGATGCGTAGGATCATCTCACCATCCCTCAGCCTCCTACTATCCTCAAGACCCTGCATAGAAGTGCACAAGTGAGCACTAGAATAAGAGTCAAGCACCCAATTGGATGCAGAAGAAATCGTAAGGTTAGACTCAATAACGAGCATACCTCCAAAAGGACCTGCCTCCTTCTTCTTTAGGGTGGTTAGGTAAGTAGGGTAGTTTCGCTTTCAATGGTTGTCATTGTTGTAATGAAAATACTTTTCTTTGTCAACGGCCATCCTTTTTAGCTCTATCTTTTTCTTCTTTCCTCCTTCCACCTTCTGCTTTTTCGTAGACTTCTTCTTCATTCCAAAAGACTTTCTCTTGAAAGAAGTCTGTTCCATAGCAAACACTGAGCCTTTAGAATCTTTCATGGAAAGCTCAGCGGTAACCAGCATGTTCATAAGTTCGACCAAGGAGTTTTGAAGTTTATGCATATGGTAGTTCATGATGAACTGTCCATATGCATCAGTCAAGGATTGCAGAATTATGTCATTCTGTAGATCCAAGTCCAACCTCACTCCGAGCTTCTCAAGCTCTTTCATGTCCTTGATTCATCATTAGATAATGATCTTGGACTGACTGCCCATCATGCATCTTAGCCTTGAACAGTCGTTTAGTGACCTGATACTTGGCTGCACGATTCTGTTCACCAAACATCTCCTGTAGGTGAGCCAACATTTGGTGAGCAGTCTTGATATCTTCATGTTGGCACTGAAGTTCATCAGACATCGAGCCCAACATGTAATATCTGGCCTTATTATCTTCATCTATCCACTTATCTAGAGACGCTCTCTGTTCAGCGGATGGATGAGCTGGTAAGGTGGGAGGGTCCTGGTCCAATACATGAGTTAACTTCTCAAAACCCAAAATGATTTTAAAGTTCTGGAGCCAATTCTTGTAATTTGGTCCGATCAGTCTATGTGTGTCTAGGATACATGCTAATGGGTTGGATGCAGACATTTTCCTATAGAGAGTCAAAGTTTCTAGTTAGATATTATAATTAAGACTTGACCAATTTATTTAGAAATTTTATTTTAAAATAAATTAGCTCTCACTATTTTCTCGGATCCCTACACTCCCTCTGTAGAGATGCGAAAATCTCCATGATTAATGATTTCTAGTGGGTGGTGCAGGTCCCACCAACTGACTCATCACCTCACCTAACAGTTATTGGTGATGGGTTAGCCAATGAGTGAACAACTCTTGTTCAATGATTCTCTAATCATGGTGCACCCAAACTTGATCTCTAATTCATGAATCTCACCATGTTCCGAAATATTGATCCACTTCTTAGTTAAGTCAGACCCACCATTTGCATAGATTGGATTTCTAATTGAGTCTCTCACCATATCCAAAATATTGAGCCCAATCTCATCCTCCAGCCTATAGCATCCAATGCCTAATAGACATGGTTGCATCTTTTCGATGCAACTGAGCCACTGTAACCAGCCGAGAATAATCAACCTTGGCCCACACATCTACAATGGTGGAAGACCATGACTTAATCTTTTCTTAGGGAGATTTGATTTAGGTCTCATTAAACTAGACTTGACATAGTCATAACAATTATGACTAACCTAGTGGCATGGGTTAGCTCGGATTATTGACCACCTCAGATCAGAACTGAGTCAACAAATATGGCCAGGTAAGTGAGACCGGTGGAAGGGATATGCCATTAACTCGTACAAGAATGCATTCGAGTCGAGTAGCTCCCAATTAAAAATCAGTCGTCGTATGTGCCAAACTTACCTTAGACACCAAATTATTGAGCCAGAACCAATTGGGTTAGCCTACAATCCAGACTCTAACCTCTGAGCCTAATTAGGTCTTGCTTGATCGATCACTCATGTGACTCGATCTTGACCCAGACTTAATCCTATTAGGCTGGTCAATTTAAGCATTGTTGATCCCATCTAACCAACTCTTGATTCGGTTTGATCAACCGCTTAGACCTAATTGAGCTACCCAAGCCCGAACCCAGATTTATGAATATGTCTTAGATCTAAAATTCTCAATTTTAGATCCTAATTAATATTTCATAATCTTAATTCTTTAATTAAGTAGGGTTCATAAAATAAAATATGCAAATAAATCCTAGGATTTCAGGATCTAGGGTTTTGCAGAAAGTAAGTTTTTAATTTTTGATTAAGGATGAACGAATGCAGCAGCACCCCTACACATCATAAGAACACCCCATCGAATGGGAGGAGAGGGCCTTTAAACCCTTCTTTATTCTTATGATCGGACGGCCAAGAGGAATGCCTTAATCAGGAAATACAACTAATCTACAAAAACTAATTAGATCTAATCATATATCTCATATAAAAAAATAGATCTAATCAAAACATATTTTGCATATATCTCATGTATCATGCATGCATGTTTTTCAGATCTAAATTATCTCATAATCAATCTAAAAAATTAAATTTAAATTTGATCTTATCAAATAAAATTTAATCTAGACCTATTATGTAGAACTATTCTACAACTAGTCTAAACATGCATCACTATCATATCTCATATGAATAAATTAAATTTAATTTATTTTCTATTTTTAGATCTTATTATAATATTTATAATATCAAAAAATAGTAAATAAATAGATCTAAAAATTATGATTTAATCAAATAAAAATTATGATTATACTAGACTACACATAGAACTAATTCTATTCCTAGTCTAGTTATGTATCTCATACATATTAGATCTAGATTAATTTAATTTTAATTTTTTATTTTTCTAATTTTAGATCTAATCACATCTCATGTGATATCTAAAATCACTAATTTTAATTAGATTTAAAATTAGATCTAAATAAATTTTATAAGAACCTTGGCTCTGATACCAGTTGAAGGGAAAATCCTGATTTTTTGGATCAGGTTCGTTCAGATCTGATTGGATCGAAGAGATATATTTCAAAAAATTTTTTCTTAGATCTAATCAGATCTGACACTTTTTAGATCTAATTTTATTATTTAATAAATAAAAAATAAAATTAAATTAAATCTAAATTTAATTTTACCTTGATTTTGGGTAATCCTGATTACCCGTTGATGATCCTGCCAAAGCAGCTGAAGGTTCTGGATCTAGCCACGCAAGTGCCTGGCCTCTACCGGTATCCACTCAGGCTGGATCTGAGATCTTCTTCTTCTCTTTCTTTTCTTCAAAAATTAGATCTGGATCTGATTTGAAGGATCTTCAAAATTCTTTTGAAGATCAGCAGTTGTCCTTAGCAGTGCAGCCTTCTAGCTTTTTCAGTCACCTTTCTCTCATGCTGGATTGCACCAATCTAAAGGCCCAAACTTTTTGGGCATGGAGAGGAGAGAGAGGGAGATGGTGGCATGGAGAAGGAGAGGGGCAGCCTTGGGGTGGGAATTTGAGTTGGGCACAGCAGGGTCTATTTATAGACTTGCGATCCATGCATCTCACTCCCCGGCCAATCACATTGCTTTGTGAAATCAGATCTAAATCTGATTGGTGGGATGACATCACCTGATCCAATCAGATGAGAGATCCATAGGTTCATTCTTAGATGGTGCCTAAGACTGGTCAAAGTAGATACCCAAGGGCCACCTAAGTAGAAACCAAGAAGCAACCTGGAGTCCCATCCATATGGGACTCCAGCATCCCTATCCATGGCGCACGCCATCCTAGGCATGCACCCCCTTCTTTCCAATTTCTAGAGAGGGGACAAGCCCCTATCTGCTCTCCAATAAGTGCATGACACATGGGCAGATGTCCAAGGGTCAAAGGTCAATGTTTGACCAAGTCAAAGTA
>QRFJ01003419.1:149003-179177 GCA_006176705.1 Cocos nucifera | reverse complement strand
TTATTGGTGATGGGTTAGCCAATGAGTGAACAACTCTTGTTCAATGATTCTCTAATCATGGTGCACCCAAACTTGGTCTCTAATTCATGAATCTCACCGTATCCGGAATATTGATCCACTCCTTAGTTAAGTCAGACCCACCATTTGCATGGACTGGGTTCCTAATTGGGTCTCTCACCGTATCCGGAAATATTGAGCCCAACTCATCCTCCAGCCCATAGCATCCAATGCCTAATAGACATGGTTGCGTCTTCCCGGTGCAACTGAGCCACTGTATCCAGCCGAGAACAATCAACCCCGGGAAGGGCCCGCACGTCTACAATGGTGGAAGACCTCAGACTTAATCTTTTCTTAGGGAGAATTGATTCAGGTCTCATTAAACTAGACTTGGCTTAGTCATAACAATTATGACTAACCTAGTGGCATGGGTCAGCTCGGATTATTGACCACCTCAGATCAGAACTGTGTCAACAGATATGGCCAGGTAAGTGAGACCGGTGGAAGGAATATGCCGTTAACTCGCACAAGAACGCATTCAGGTCGAGTAGCTTCCAATTAAAAACCAGTCGGTCGTCTGTGCCAAACTTACCTTAGACACCAAATTGTTGAGTCAGAACCAATTGGGTTAGCCTACAATCCAGACTCTAACCTCTGAGCCTAATTAGGTCTTGCTTGATCGTGACTCGATCTTGACCCAGACTTAATCCTATTAGGCTGGTCAATTTAAGCATTGTTGATCCCATCTAACCAACTCTTGATTCGGTTTGATCAACCGCTTAGACCTAATTGAGCTACCCAAGCCCGAACCCAGTATTATGAATATGTCTTAGATCTGAAATTCTCAATTTTAGACCTAATTAATATTCCATAAACTTAATTCTTAATTAAGTTGGGTTCATAAACAAAATATGCACAATAAATCCTAGGGTTTCAGGATCTAGGGTTTTGCAGAAAGTAAGTTTTGGGTTTCTGATTAAGGACGAACACGCAGCACCCCTACACGTCATAAGAACACCCCATCGAATGGGAAGAGAGGGCCTTTAAACCCTTCTTCGTTCTTATGACCGGACGGCCAAGAGGAACGCCTTAATCAGGAACATGTAAATCTACAAAACAGTTATAGATCTATATCATATATCTCATATACAAATTTAGATCTAATCAAGGCATATTTTGCATACATCTCATGTATCAAATCATGCATGTTTTCAGATCTAAATTATCACATAATAATCTAAAAAATTAGATTTAAATTGATCTAATCAAAATAAATTCTAATCTAGACAATTATGTAGAACTATTCTACAACTAGTCTAGTCATGCATCTAATCATATCTCATATGATATTTAAAATTAAATAATTTTTATTTGCTGTTTATCAGATGTTATTATAACACTTATAATATCAGAAAATAGTAAATAAGAAGATCTAAAATATGATTTAATCAGATTAAATCAAAGACATGCAAAACTATTCTATAGAACTATTCTATTCTAGAACTAGTCATGCATATCTTCATGTTCTTAGATCCAAATCATTTAATTTTAATTTTTTTGATTTCAGATCTGATCACATCTCATGTGACATCTGAAATCACTTTATTTTCTAATTAAAATAAAATTAAAATCAGATCTAAACAATTTAGAACCATGGCTCTGATACCAGTTGAAGGGAAATCCTGATTTCCCGGTCCAGGTTCGTCCAGATCTGATTAGATCAAGAGATATATTTCAAAAATTTTTCTCTTGATCTCAATCAGATCTTGATATGTTTCAGATCTGATTCTTATTATTTTAATAAATAAAATAAAATAAGATAAATTAAATCAAATTTAATTTACCTGATTTGGGTAATCCTATTACCCTGTAGATGATCCTGATTGCAGCGGAAGGTTCTGGATCTTAGCCACGCAAGCGCCTGGCCTCTACCGGTATCCACTCGGGTTGGATCTGGAGATCCTCTTCTTCTCTATCACACCTCCAAAAATCAGATCTGGATCTGATCTGGAGGATCTTCAAAACTCTTTTGAAGATCTGCAGTCGTCCTTTTGCAGCAGCGCAGCCTTCTTGCTTTTGATCGCCTTTCCTTGATCTGAATCGCACCAACCTAAGTCCAAAACACTTTTGGACGTGGAGAGCAAGGGGAGAAGAGACTATGGCATGGAGAAGGAGGGGAGAGGCAGCCTTGGGGCGTGGGGTTTCTCAATTGAATTGCATTCTTAGAATTAGGGTTGGGCGCAGGGTCTTATTTATAGACCTCTTGTGATCCAACTCCTCTTCCTCTCAACCAATCACAACCCTTTGTGAAATCAGATCTAAATCTGATTGGTTGGAATAGAGACCCCTGGATTCCTCCTTAGAGGGCGCCTAAGACCAGTCAAACTGGATTCTTAGTAGAACTCTGATTGGAATCCAAAAGGGAGGTGGAGTCCTTGTCCAACAAGGACTCCTAGGCGCCTCCTACTTGGGCTCACGCCACCCTTGGCGTGCGCCCTTCTCCTTGCCAGGTTCTGGCAGGGGGACAGGCCCCCACCAGCTCTCCAATAGGTGCATGACATGTGGTCAAAAGTCAAAGGGTCAATGGTCAACGTTTGACCAGTCAAAGGTAGACTTTTGACCAAAGTCAAAGAACAAGAAATGGCAGGTGACCAAAAATGGCAGGTAATGTCTTACAAATAAGACAACCTATTCTGACTTGGACAACCTCCAGTCAGACCATATGAAGGCCTCTGATTGAGCACAAACTCCTTTGGCTCAGTCAGGACAACTTATTTATGATAGTAAAAGAAGAACGTTAGGTTCAATCGAGTGCTAGCACGATTTCCTTGAACCTAATTGAATCTCATTCAGATCAATTGAACTAGATCAGTTCAATTGATGATCACCAGATTCAAACCCTTGTTTGTGTGACCCAGTTAGGTTCAGTTCTGTATGGTAATGGGATATGTCATGATCTCTATCATAGACATCATCGAAACTCCTTTCGATGGATCAGAACTCTTCTGATTCGAACAGCTAGAATGATCGATCATCTAAATCATTCTAATTGCTCCCAAAATCCACCAGTGACACCTAGCAGTATATGGTGGCAACCCATCAGAGCTGAATGCGAACCTCTTGGTGCAGCTACCTGTGTGATTAAGTTCTTCTATCTTGAGCCCCGATCAGATTAGGGTTAAGGTGAAACTCGTCAAACCCTAGTCTCTGTCATATGATGTAATCATTCGATTCGAGTCCAATGTGAAAATCTAAATAGAAACTCTTTCTATTATTTCACTCTGCCATGGCCATGGGCTTTCTGGACTTGATTCTCATGATCATCATAGGGCTACTCCTCTACCACCGAGGTAGATAGATCCCATCTTGATGCAATCCAGTTCCTACAATGAACATGCTATAGCCAACATACACCTCAGGGTTCCATATGGCTAGGAGACCGAGTAATGGTGTAGTCAAACTATAACACCCTCAAGGTGAACTGCCGATGCATCTCAGGTCAAAGAACCAGACACACTACTGCAGCATCGAGTCAGTCATTGACGAGAAGGTAGACTTCCCTAATGACTACTCGAGGTGGTCACGCTCAGTGCCCTCGTTCTCTAACGAGTACCTGTACTCTCGCTCCGGTGTCTCCACACCGTAGACTCAAGACTCATCTACTAAAGAGAAGCAATCATACACCAACCTTCCGGATCAATCACCATCCTCGTGATGATCCTATGGTCGGGAGCTGTTTATGAGTTAATAATGATTATTCATGTCTTAAATTTTCAACTCTTGAAAATATGAATTATCATTACCATTAACTCAAAGGATGTATCACAGACACTAAATACACAGGTGTGATAGAAAATAACCCATTTTATTGATTATAATCAAAATTATAATTTTGCCCCTAGAAGTGTATTACAAGTATCAGTCAATTCTGACTTCTAGGGCACATATATCTAATAGGATCTATGGCAGCGATTATAAAAATCGCTGTCATAGGTTCGACCTATAGTAGCGATTAACAAAAATTGCTGCCGTAGGAGCTATGACAGTGATTTCGAAAACCACTACCATAGAAGCGCTGCCATGGGCCATTTTTGTAGTAGTGTGAATATGGTAAGAGTATCAATTAAAAACTTTATAGAGGTATGATTGGCTCTTTACTATATTTAACTATTAGTAGACTTGACATACTCTTTAGTATTTGCATATATGCTAGATTTCAGTCTAATCTTAAGAAAAAAAAAATCTCATTTGGTTGCTATTAAAAGAATCTTAAGATACTTGATAGGAATACAAAACTTTAGGCTTATGATATTCTAAGCAAACCTTAATTAATTTAATTGGATATTCTGATGCTGATTATGGAGGTTATAAAATTGATAGAAAAAATATCTCTAGCACATGTCAATTTCTTAGATTAAACTTAATCTCTTGGTTTAGTTAAAAGCAAAATTCAGTAGCATTGTCCAAGGCCAAAACTAAGTACTTTGCAACTGGAAGTTGCTGTGCTCAACTCCTTTGGATTAAACAATAATTTAAGAATTATGGCATTGAACAAAATAAAATATCTTTAAAATGTGACAACATAAGTACCATCAATTTAACTAAAAATTTTATTCAACACTTAAGAATAAAATATATTAAAATTAGGCATCACTTTATCAGAGATCATGTTCAAAATAGTGACATTGAACTTGAATTTATTTTAACTAAAAATTAATTAGCTGATATTTTTATAAAACCATTGAATGAAGATAGATATAATATGATAAGAGGTGAGTTAGAAATATGTAATCCTTTCTAAATGAAAATTTACCTTAATATCCTTTTTGCTCATGTATTGGTTGGCTTGATCCACATTTTTCTCAAAAGTTTAATTGAATTAAATTCAGATTGTTTATGTAGCTCAAGCCGGCTTGACTATACTTTTAAGCTAGCTTGGCTATCGAGCTGATCCGAATAGGATTTCAAGCCTGCTCAACGATCAGGGGTTCAATTTTTATTTAAAATTATCCGACTTTTCTAAAACTCTATTCACCATTCTGAGCCTACCCTACCTCAATCATTTTTCAGCTCCATTACTAAACCCTCCAAAACCACATCCCTTGTCCATCTATCTCCCTAATCTATGGGAATCTGAGCAATGGCACCGAAAACCTGCATAGCTATCACGTAGAAGCATCGTACAGACAAACAACACGATGTCCGCTCAAAGAAGAAAAGGCAACCAGTGAGCTCTGCACCCTCCACTTCTCCAAATCGACCTTCCATGGCATCACGAGCAGTTACCATAGGAACAAAGATCAGTTTTGAGTTTTTAGATAAAGAAAATTTTCAAATTAGATCTTGAATTTTATAGCAAGGTTGGAAAAAGATTTGCTCACTGGATGTACCCACTTATCTCCATCTTGTAAGAAAATACTTTGAGAATTTGAAGATTGGTTCTGATTCTATTTGGTCAATAGTGAAAGGAATAGAGATAGTTTTGGATCAAAGAAGGTTAGGGCATATCTTGCAAATACCATATGCTAGAATTCGGGTTGCTGAGCTAGAAAATGACTTTAAGAGAATGAGAAAGCTTTTAGGCAGAGATAATGTGGATAACCGAGATATTTATAATGCCAATCTTGTGCCTGTAGAACTGAAGCATATTCACAGCATGTTATATAGAATCTTTTTTCCTAGAATTGAAAGATTTGACTGGATATCTTCAAGAGATTTAGCTATGATGGTTCACTTAGTTGAAGGGACTGTGATGAACCTACCTTTCACAATGATTGAGCATATCAAGAGCGCAGCTGGTAGATCAAAAGGGAAAGCCTACTTGTCCTATGGTATAGTTTTCATATTGGTATTCACTGATGCAGGCATTGACTTGGATGGTAAGGATTTCTAGTCCCTCACTTATACTGACTACTACACCATTCAGTCTCTTCATCAGATGAAATTGATCAAAAATGAGAATGGTGTATGGGTCAGAGAGATTGAAAAAGTGCACCCCCATATTTCTGGATCATCTTCCTCTCTTTTAGATACTGCTAGGCCATCCTCTCCTGCAACTGCTGCTGCACCATCATTACCTGTACCGACACTGACATCTGGTTCAATGGCTGGAGAGCATTCCTATGGACCCTCTATTTCTCTTGGCACATCTACTATGATTCATAGTTTCTCTGCTAATAGGATTGTGAAGCAGGTTGTGGAGTAGATCTCTGAGAAAATTGAATACATGTTCTCAGATCTCATACTACAGATCACTCATAGTCTAGAGGAGTAGAAAGTTTCATCTAAAGAATAGATTGACATGATCGGTCAGCAAATTAGTAACTTGTTTAAGAGGTTGGAGATTTTAGAAAAGTAGTAGGATGGATCTTCTGAACAAATTGAGCGATTGATTGGGGAAGCTACCAAGATTACTTGAAGAGTTAAAGAGCTAGTTATTACTCATGGCAGCATAGAGGTCATCATCACTACACTTTGGAGAGTTGAAGCGAAGCTTGGTGGCCTGGGCTCTTGGATTCTCCCTCCTTCCTCTCAACCTAGATCCTCTCCTAACTAGCCTCACACATCTTCTGTCAGAACCTCCTTCAATTCCACTATTAGATTCGGCATGAATTTCCCTACTTCTTGCCCTAAGCCCTTTGCAAGAATGTGGAGCAAACAATCTGCACCTTTCTCCTCCTTCACTGGTCCCATCATTAAATTTCTCTTCTCAAACGAGGAATAGTAATCTTTGGACCTAGTTTTTATCTTATTTTGCTTTAGTCTGCTTTTTTATGTTTTGAAATGCAATCAAATGTTGTATTGTTAGGTTGGTCTCTTTTTGTAAACAATACAAACATGTAATGATTATCATCTATCGATGAATGTTTACTTCAGCTTATATCAAATGTTTATACTATTTATACTACTTGTATTGCTCTATTGAATGTTCTTTTAATATTGACAAAAAGGAGGAGAAGGACTATTTGAGCATATTATGAACATTAATTGATTAGGATATTAACTGAAATATTAATTAAATTAAAATATTAATGGATGACTTGAAATATTATTGAAAGTAAAGAATCTTCAAAATTTTCTATATACACAAATTTTATAAAATGCATTCATTAAGGGGGAGCTAATGAAAAATTCAAACATCTTGACTTTGTAAAAAATACAACTCTTCCACATAGCTTATCAAATCAAAAATTACTTATGCATATTGAAATGAAAAATTTTCTACCATATATCTCTTCACTTTAAATAATTTTTTTTAATATATATACTGCTATATGTTCAATATTTTATCATCATCAAAAAGGAGAAGATTGTTATCCCGAGGAATAATTTTGATGATTACAAAATATTAGAGCATAATTTTTATACTAATATTTTTCAAGTATGTCAAAGAATATTTTTGTAAGAAGAAAAGGGCCATTGAAAGACTCCATATTCAATTGAAGATTTATTGAGTCAAATGAAATTATGTTTAAAGAATTTCTTTACAAGAAAAATCATCTCAAAGAATTTGAGCCAATCCATCCAAGATTCGAGCCAGCTCTGGCACAGCATGCTCTTGATACCTTAGCTTGGCACGCAGCCAAGCCAGCTCAAGATGGATCCGAGCCAGCTCTCTCAGGATAGTAGAAAAGCTGTTTCTAGGTTCTGTTGTTTAAGCCAGCTCGAAGCAACATCCGACCAGCTCCCTCAGGTCGATAGAAAAGTTATTTTTTCATGTCTGCCATTCGAGCCAGCCGACGCAAATCCAAGCTAGCTTTCTCAATGGAACAAAATGATGATTTAGGAAGAAATGCTGTTCAAGCCAATCTAAAGGCAAACTCGAGCCTACTCAATGAAGTCTGACAGGTGCAACGGTTTGCTTTGCAAAAGTCTATCTTCATCCAGAAAAGATTTTCAATGGCTATTTTCCATCTCCAACAGTCATAAATGGCCAGAATCAAGGTCAAATAAATCTAAACCTTAAAGAAATGATTAAGGGATAAAAAAACAAGCAAGGCATAAAAGGAAGAACACTATTTAGCATTGTTTAATGAGAAAAAAAAGTACTTTGAGCATTCAATAGCCTCCAAGAAAGTTTACCAACTCCTAATCAATTTTTTCTTGATCTTTCTAAATGCATTCAAAGAGAAAAAAGAGCATTCATTATTGGTATTCAAAGCATTCTCAAAAAAAAGCTTCAATGACAATAATCCAACCGCAACAAGATTTTTATTATTGTATTCCTTTCTATTTCAAAACTGTTGTAATAGTTTCAGCAGAGACTAAAACTTGAAGGGCTAAAATTGTACCAAACTTAGATTAATTTGGGGAAGCCTTAGATTAAGGCTTGTAAAGATTTTGATTGGTTGATATGGGTTAAAATCAATTGAATTTGTTTGTGAGCCTGGTGAAAACAAACATGCTGTAATCAAGTGATTATAGTAAAAATTCTTAAGGGATCGCTTAGAGAGTCAATGTAGGTGCTAGAGATGCACCAAACTACTATAAATCTACTATGTTTGTGTGTGCAATTTCTCTTTTCTATTGCATTTATTTTCTGTTCTTTAGCTCACAACATCTTCAGCACATTTTTGCCTCTACACTGCACTTCATTATTTAACTTTGTTAAAAGTTTCAATAATCCAATTCACCCTCACTCCTCTTGGATTGTCTAGCTGGGCAACAATATATATATATATATATATATATATTCTTTGCATTACTTATTTACCGACATGAATATATATTAATAAGTTAAATAAACTATTTTTATATGCTAATAATATAAGTTGTAGTTTGGTGGTTAAGAGTTTGTCATTCAAATAAGAGATCATTAGTTTGAATCCTCCTTTTGTTCTAATTCTTGGATATATAGTTTATTTTGAGATAATTTTTATTGACATATTGAAAATACTGGTATTAAGATTTTAAAGGTACTTAAATATGATGGAATTGAAACTTTAAAGGCACTTACATATGTTGCTAAAATAAAAAAATTATTATTGATATTTTTTTGAAAATGTTGATAATTAATTATCGGCACCAATTTAAGATGGTATATAAGGAAATACCATAAAAATACCAATATTGATATTTGCAGCATTCTTTTTGGTTTATAGTGGTACTTAAAAATGTTGCTAATAGCAATTTTTGTTGTAGTATTTGATTAACATAATTGGATTATGGCTATATCATCACTTTGGCACTAGACTAGACCTGCCCATGCTTCAGCCTGTGGCAGGCCAAAAATATATCATATTTTTACCAGTGGCTAGTAACCACATCTCGGTCCATAACTGACATCACAAGTACCGCATTCACATATGCCAGATAGTCTAGATACTCTCTAATTAGACATGGTTTATTATCTTAATTTGACTTCAATATTAGACTAGTCAAACCATGCTCTAGCCCATGGCAGGCTAAACATACACCATTCTTCTGTCCATAGCTAGCAACCATAATATCATTTCTCAGTCCCTAGCTGATATGCTATATTTCATGCATGGCTAACTAGTCCACATACTTTCTTTTTATCTCATTCTTATAATTATACAAAATTAGTTAGTCTTTCCAATATTGGACTAATTACAATCATGTTCCAGCTCATGGTATGCAAAAGATAATGTTGTATCCCAACTCAAGGCTGACCTAATACATACATACATACACACACACACACACACACACACACCTACCATAGTTTTTGTATAGCCAATCAGTCTAAATACCATCCATGCCCCATCCACTATACTAAAGTGATGATTTGATTTTTGATGTTAGATTAGTCAGAACCGTGCCTTATCCATAGCAAACCAAATATAATGCTGCATCCCAGTCCAAGGCTAACCCAGCATATATGCCATATTTTTGCATGACCAACTAATCCAGATACCGCACACAACCCATCAATTAAGTTAAGTTATATTTTCCAGACTCAATAATCATTAAGTACTAATTAATCATAATTCAAATAATATCGATTCAACAATATATAATATATGTATAGATAGATATAAAATATATAACAATCATATATATACATCTTTATATAGAATTTTTCATAAACATGTATGATCAAGTTGAAGAATCCATGCCGCTACCAAAGACTAACTCAATTATAGTGAACACTAACCCACTCCTTGATCTACAAATCTAGGAGCAAATTGCTCGACTTGACACTATCTTTATTAGACAATTATGCACCTATAGAGCTAAATTTTATCATCATATCAATCATAACATCAAAGATCTTCGTATATTCAAAAGGATCATCAGACTTGATGTAGACTACTTTGGTCACTACAATTATATAGAAAGATCACTAGACTCGATGTGGATCACTTTGACCATTACAATATCCAAGAGGATCATTGGACTAGAGGTGGACTATTTTAGCTACTA
The DNA here is from genome assembly GCA_006176705.1 of Cocos nucifera. Lineage (NCBI taxonomy): Eukaryota > Viridiplantae > Streptophyta > Magnoliopsida > Arecales > Arecaceae > Cocos > Cocos nucifera. Next base: position 168,794 of record QRFJ01003419.1, on the reverse strand, counting down.
TAGATAGAGTTGGATAGGATTTAGGGGCAAGATCCGCTATATTGGAAAATTGAATTGTAAGCTAAACTTTCAAAGGTTATAACTTGGCCATATTCTAATTAAGATAATTTTTTTTAAATGTGAATTTTTTTTTTGAGATTTACCACTTTGGACTAACCCCTTTGGGAGTTGAATTAGGCCAAAATTTTATCATTTGGGCCTCGAACAGATTGGCCAAACCAAAACTGTTCATTTTAGAAAAAGCTTTAACATAATATTATCCTCTAATTTATGATGAATTTGGTAGAGTGATAGATGGCAAAGTTGATGTACAAATCAAGATCTACCTCACATAAAATTTTAGTATTTTTTTAAGTTATTTATATTAATCATTTTTTTAGAGATCCGGTCCTCTTCTAACTAGAAATAGGAATCTGACCTGAGTTCTGTAAGGGTGAATATCCTTCTAGAAACTAAGAAGAAAATTTCTGCTCAAATTATGAAAAAGAAAGACCTCACTAGTATTATAAATAAGAATTATTATTCTAGTTTTGAGAGTGTTGAAAATCAATGAAAAAAAAGAAGACTTAAATCTTACTTTAGAAATTATTCTCTTTTTCTAGTTTTCTTTTGTGAGATTTGAGTTGAGTGGATTTAGAAGATCTTCCTTCTCCCCCAATTGGGTCATCATGAGAAATAAATGCATATGTTTGATCAGCACAAAAATTAGATATTTGAATTTAATCATATTTGTTTACTAATTTATTTTTAGTATTTATAAAAATTATAAATAATGACTTCATATTCTTGTTCTATATTCTATATGTGTTAAAATATTTAAAAGTATTCTAGATCATAATTAAGAATATAATAAAACATAAATGTGGTTATAGCATGTATTTACAATATGTTATTGTATGACCAATAATGAGTTTAAACAAAGAAAATTATTTTGAAAACTTGTTTTTGTTACAAATTAGACTTTACTAAACTTGGATAAAAATCAATTGAGTTTTGTCTTTACTCTATCATATGGTAATATATAATCTTAAAACATGTATCATTTAATTTTTGAACCTTTATAAAAGATTTTGTTAAGGGAAAAAAATGTTATAGGAAAGATATTTAGTTTGAGAAAGAGAGAGCTATTTTAGAACAACAATGGCAATATATACGTTGAAAATTTAAATAACTCATTTTGTTTAAGGAAGACAAAAGTCGTTTTCATTATATGGTCATAAAATAATATAATTGAGCAAAAATGGAGGCAAGAAGATAAATTAAAGTATATATTGGTTCTTGATCGACTAAAATATGCATATGATTGTATAATCAGAAATTTGTTTTCCATAAAATTTTGAAGTTTCTTCGATCTTATAAGTACAATATATTAAATAGAAATCTAAAATGAACACAATAAGTAAGATTTAATTCTAGAACATATACAAATATAGTAAGTTAAAGAAATTTATTTCATCATATCTCTGATATATCACACAAAGTCTATACCATGACATAGCATTGTACATACAATAAGTGGAAACTGATTTCCATGACCAGTTGGAACATTATTTCTACTTAACAAGTAGGGAGTTTAGGTTTTATATTATTTTGTAGTTGTAGTAACAAACTATGGGATATTTTGTCCAACTACATGATGAGGACAATTAGGAGGGTTTTTGGTACAATCACATATCATGCATTTTGGATCGCGATGATCACCGAGAATAGTTTGTGAGGACTTTGGAAGAGGATCATTGTTCATCTTGTAGTTCGTTTTGCTTCCATCTTCCATCATACGAAAATCATTTGGCAATTTGGTGTCAACTACTTCCTTGACAAGTCTTTTGATGTAAACCTTGTTTTTACCAATTCTTCCACTTGTGTGCAAGTTGAGATTTAAATCTCTTGGAAGTTGTTGCACTTTTTCTTCCATTATTTCAAATGGAGCACACTTTGAGCTATTTTCCCTATAACTTGCATCCTTTGCATCTATTTCAAAAACAACCAGACTCATAATAAAACATATGTGAAGTAAGAGTAAGATCTTCATGGTTCACCTGCAATTTCATCAGAAACAAAACCAAACAAAAAAAAAAAGAAATTAGCAACAACAAACAATCAAAAATATGTTTACTAAATATAGGTTGGTGAATGAGTTTGAGAAAATACTCAACAATTTTGGAGGAGAGATTGATGTACAGATCTTACTTTCAAACAGGCTGATTTATAGATAAATTTTTCTGCCCTAGTTCTCTGTATACCTTTTAGTCATGCGCATTATGGTGGTCTAAGTAGATAAACATTATGGCAAAAATTGAGTATGTTGGAGACCAATAAAAAGTCTAGATAACTTGATAGTCAATAAATTAATCATGCAATTGATGAAATTTAAAAATAGCATCTCAATAATGCCTCCATAAATGATTTTTAAAATTTTCTTTATTTTGCAATATTCATTTTGGAAAACATATAATTACAAAATATAACTATAATAGTAATCTAATGCATCATTTTATTAAAATATATCTAGAATATTTGTTACTTGGTATATTAAAATTTAATGTCTTTCATGATTCTTTTCAAACTTAAAATTTCATTTTTGTTTAAGCAGAATCCAAAGATTATGGAAGAAATTATCTGCATTCCAAGTGTTCACTATGTGGGATGTCTAGTTTTTCCTATTCTTAAGGAAATTTTGGTACTTCTACATTTTATTATCATGCTGAGATATATTTTACTCTTTACAAAGAGCATAAATAATGTGCTTCTTGCCTAACAGTAATTTCTCGATTCAAGATTATGCTTATTGACATGAGGCCAACATTAGCTATGCTATTACTAGACTAATGCTAGCTACCATGACATGATGAATAAAGGAATAATAAGCTCTACCACTAAGAATGTGTATTATAGCATTGACAATGGAGAAAAGAGGTAATTTAGTCAAAAAAAGATATTTTCAAGCTTTTTTGATAATGCAATAGCTAGCCTATTGTTTACAATAGTAGCATTTAAATAGTGGCTTTTGATATAGTGGTACAATAGCCACGTTAGGTTATATACATAGCATGATAAACATTAAGTCTGTAGTTCCTTGGACAAGTGATATTACATCTTGATGATAAAGAATTTAAACCTGCTTTTGTTGTGCTGACTTGTGTTATTGTCTGCTTGAACTTGCCTGAGCAAATTAACAGAAGTCCAGCTTTGTTATGGTTGAATGCTTGGATGCTTCTCAAGATAAATGAATGGGACTAGGAATATTGTTGTGCGCTAATACATGAACTAGATTCATGGACACTAATTTTTATGTGTTCAGCTGTAACGTAGTTCCACAGCACAGAGGGGTAATTCACTAGCTATATATGTACTCAAGTGGTCGCAGTGCATATAAACAGAAAAGGGCAAATATATAAACAATTTCCATTGTATTGCTCAAAAAAAATTATGAAAAGGAATACGGGATACAAGAAGAAAAGCAGCCCGTAGCTGTCACGTGCATGTAGGAAAAATGTGAAGACCAAGTTATATTCTACGGTGACCTTTCGGTTTCTTCAACTCCTATGATGTTAAAATCTGATCAACATTAATTTATGTTGAAGAAAGCAGTGACATTGATGAGAAGACAACACTAATCCGCTCACAATGCCTTGCTTAAAATGTCAAAAGAACATCCGACTCCATGTTTAATGAAAAGAAAAACCTGTTCAACTGGGTGAAACATGCACAATTCCCACTTATAGATCATCAAATAAGTAGTCAAGTATAGGTCTAGAATTTGAACATTTGTTTAATCTTTATTTTGTTATGCACAAGAAAAATGATTTCGGGGATAATCAATTCAATATTGTGCATGTCCTTGCTGCACAAAGTAGATCTGTTACTTTGATATCCCATCCATTTGTTTCATGATCTTCGTTAAACTAAGAGCATCTCAAAGCTGATCCTCCTGTAGGTTCCTTGTTAGTGAGCTCAGGCATGATATTGCTGGTGGTCTTTTCCTATGTTATTAATGGATTCCAAATCACTAAAATTGATAAGATGAAATTCGTAGGGCACAATACCACCGTAACTAGTATTTGCGAGACTTGGGTAGAATATGTGCCTCAAGATATATATCTAGAATGGAAGCTTCATCGTTCTCTTAAAAACTTGTCTCTTACTCATATTGGAGATCCCTTGCATCAATTTGCATCAATAAATGTTCTATGCTAGCACACAAAAACATGTCAAGGATATCCTAGACAAAACATGAGTGGAACCGTCATTTGGTTCATTAGCCTTATAAGCAACTAGTTCTTCGATTGAAATATTCTGTATCAATTTATGAGGATCCATGCATGTATTTATTTCTATATTGATTATGTATTAGGTTGATCTTAGATTTTGATATAGTGCCAAAAATCCAAATAATAGGGCTAGTCTTTTTTTTTGTACAACCTTGGGCTATGATATAATTCTCAGCATATATGTTCTCTCCCATCTCACATCAGAGGACTTCACATTAATTTAGTTAGTGTATTCAATTTTATTTCTGAAATCATGGTATTATATTACTAAAAATTCAAGATATATATGCTTAAAATTTAAGGCATACTGGTAATAAAAGAATAGTTGCGAACTATAGAAGGTTGAATTGTGGTGATAATGCTAGTTTACATCACCTAGTAAAGCCACAACAAACCCTCCACATAGGTTCCTAATTTGGAGGAAAATTTTCCATTAATCCATCATTTAATGAGGATATATATGCCCCCCGCTGGGTGTTGTCCCATCTTGGTGGAGAATCCATAATGATCAGATGCTTCGCACCAATTTCAACTGCCGGTGCCTCAGCTCGGCACTCACTATCTATAAATAGCATAATTCCACTTGCTAACCCAACAACTCCCAACAGAAGTCTTCGTATTCCTTTTGAAGTTTGGGAAGTAAGTTATTATTTTTAGTATTTTTTTGATTTTGAATCCTATATTGTATATCCCTTTAAAGTACACCTGTGATTATAGAATATTGGGATTACTTTTTCATGATCTTGCAGCAGTAATCAGATTGAAAGGATGAAGTTGGTCTTCCTTGTTCTTCTTGGAGTGGTTACGTTGAGCTCATGCATGGTGATGCCTCGGAAAATTTTGGTGGAAGAAGGCCCTGACGGAGGCCAAGCTGAGACAGTTTCCCCTGGGACCAGTACTGATAGCAACCACCATGAAATTCCAAGAGATAAGTATAAAAATTATGTGAGCACCCCTGGCAACATGCCGGGAGGTGGAGGGGATGCTGATAAGAAAGGAAAGACACATGGTTCCAACAACTAGCTAGAGAGCTTGATAATACGTGCATGGGTACTTGACGGTTTTAAGTTGAGAGAAGTACGGTAACCGAAGTTTGATGGGCATGTATCCACTTCATCGAACTGTACTGCAAATAAACAAGCCAGCAGGCTGTGTAAGATAAATATTTTCTCTGTAGACAGTATGGACTCTCGTTCTCTTTTCTTCTTCTTGAATAAAAGCCAGGCAGTGCACGTAATATATTTGAGTTCATGAATTGATACCTCTCTCTCTAGATCTCTCTCTCTCTCTCTCGCTCGGATCCATGCCTCCCCCAACCCCTTCCCCCGTACCTCCTCAAAGAACCACTTAAACACCCCCTCCGTACTTCCTTAAAGATCCACTTAAACACTAGTTAATTCAAGGTATTGTAGTGAAACAAATATTGTTTACAAAGTCTTGTTGACAATTTTCTCAAAAAAGGGGGGTTTCGTTTCATAAAAGAAAGAGGAAAGTGTTGCAAGCAAGTCGCATGAGATAAGATCGTGTGTATCATGTGTCTCAGACGATGTGGTAAGGCGTGTATAGATTGCCTTATTTTAGGTCAAACTAATTTAGAAAACAGAATTTCCAAGGTCATCCATAATACAACAAATCTTAGAATAGGAGAATTAGAAACAAAATCAATGAAATTAGAAAAACTTGCCCCACCTTGCGGGGTGTGTTTTTTATTTTAATTCTTGTAATCACATTTCTTAACTTTTTTTTTTCCATAGAGAAATAGTGAAAGATGTTTAACTGATTATTATGCAAGCTGCACATCAATATTACTTCTGCAATAAAAGAGATGGATGAGGACCTTGATGTCATCTTTCTAAAATGGGTTTGAGTTTGTATTTTCAATCCATTCCTATGGCCATCTAATTTATATTGCAACCCTCATGATCCCATACCATAGCTTATTTTTCTTTTTTCTTAGTCATTATAAATTTTAGATATTATCTTTTTTTTATGATTTTATAAACTTTGATATAGATCCATGATGATAAATTAAAAATGAGGGTGAAAGACTTTAACCTTTATGGAAATAAAGGAATCTTGAAATTGATGATCTGCTGAACTAGGTTGCTATCTAAATATCCTTCATTACCCTACTTTAGTTGAATTGTGGAAATTGAATTTATTTTAAAGTAGCAGCTAAAAATAAAAAAAGAGACGCCAAAGCATATACCGGGATTGTAATATTGGGGGTAATATATATATATATATATATATATATATATATATATATATATATATATATATATATATATATATATATATATATATATATATATTCTTTTGAGAAAAGATTTGGCAAGGTCCAATTTACTTCTTTAAGAACATGTAAAAAGGATGAAAGGAAAGTGTGTGTGTGTGTGTGTGTGAAGATGTACAAATGGAAAGTTGCTTTCCACTAGTACAAAATGTGCAACAAAATAATGCACATTGCTAAATAACATTCATGATACAAGTCCTTCACCACTTTTAAGATCCATTATAAAATTCTCATTATTTTGAATATACCACAAAACACAAAAAATAGCTCCTAAGAAATTATTGTATATATTTGATCAGTACAAAAATTATATATTTGAATTTAATGATTTTTTGCTTAATAATTTATTTCTACTAGTTGCAAAAAATATAAATAATGACTTCATATTCCAATTCTATATCCCATATGTGTTAAAATATTTAAAATTATTCTTGATCTTTAAATATAATAAAATATAAATGTAATTTTTTTGGTAGAGAAAATATAAATGTAATTATAGCATCTCCTTACAATAGGTTATTTTGTGAGAAATAATGATTTTAAACCCAAAAAAAAAATATTATGAAAACTTGTTTTCATTACAAATTAGATTTTTCTAAACATAGACCAATATCAATTGACTTTTGACTATAATCTTTCATATGACAACATATATTCTTAAAACCTGAATCATTTAGCTTTTGAACCTTTATAAAGATTTTCTTAATGGAAAAAAAAGATATAGAAGAGATATTTAATTAGAGGGACAATTATTTTAAAACAACAATGTCAATATATAATTATGTCAAAAATTTAAACAACTCATTTTTTGTTAGGGAAGAGAAAACTCATTTTTATTATACGGTCATAAAATAATATCATTGAGGAAAAATGGATGCAAGAAGATAAATTAAAGTATTGATCATAGATTAAAGAGCCTAGAGAGAGATGGAAGTTTTTTTTTTTTTTTTTTTCTGTTCTTATAGTTGCAGGGCAAGCTTGGATGGTCTGTTACATCACAGGCAACTGCTTGCAGCCAGCTAATAGTTAAAGATGTAGACAAACTTGCAATGCCTTATTTTTCAATGGCAGATCTGAGTCTTCTTCTTTTTCTCTTTTCCTTGTTTACTTTGTTGGTCTTTGATTTAAGTAATATTTTTAACCCATAATAGTATTTTTGGGTTGGGCTCGGGTATGGGTAGGGCCGGGCCCAATTCCAGTCCGAACTATGATGGAGATTTTATGAGTCTCTTTTTAAGTAATGATCCTTATTAGAATAGATATTATATTTTCTAAGTCTTTTTTTACGAACCAATAATTATTCTATCATAAAAAAATATTAGTGACGAAATTTTAGAATTTCAGCGATCGCAATCGCATCACTAATAAAAAATAATTTTATTTTTTAATTTAATTTTATTATTATTAGTGATGATAGAATACTTATTAGAGATGGTAAAATACTATCGCTAATAAATAAAAAAATAATTTTATTTTTTAAATATATTTTATGACTATTAACGATGAAAAAAATTATTAGCGATGACAACTTACTATCTCTAATAAAAAGTAATTTTATTTTTTTGATATATTTTTATTATTATTAGCGATGGATAAAAATTATTAATGACAACATTTTTTTCACTGCTAATAAGTAATTTTGCTTTTTAATATATTTGTATTATTATTAGCAATGAAATAAAGTTATTAGCGATGATATGTTGCCCTCGCTAATAAATTTATTTTAAAATATAATTATTAGCGATAAAAAAAGATTATTAGTGATGGTATTTTTTGTTGCTAATAAGTAATTTTATTTTTTAATATAATTTTATAATCATTAGCAATGAAAGAAAATTATTAGTGATGGTATCTTACCATCGCTAATAAAATTATTTTAAAATATAATTATTAGTGATGAAAAAAATTATTAGCAATGATAATTTACCATCACTAATAAATTTATAATTATTAGCGATGGAAGAATATTATTAGCAATGATAATTTACCATTGCTAATAATCTTTTCTTCCTCATTTTCTTCCACCATGCATCCTCATTTTCCCCCACCTCACCATACCCTCGTTCCACTCCCCCATATTTTTATCCCCCACTGTGTGCCCTTCGGTCTCCCCACCACCCCCTCTCTCTCCTTCACCTTCGATCCCTATTTTCTCCTGCTGCATTATCGAATTTGGCATCCTCGAGCACCTGCCATCTTTCCAAGCCTCCGACCTCCTCTCGCCTCCCCGAGCTCTTAGCCGTGAGCCTCTGACGGCCTCCCACCTTCCCTCGACTGTCCTCATCCTGCCTTCCCCTGGCTAGCCTTCCCTCGGCCACCTCCTCCTAGTTGCACCTGGCCTGCCTCCCCTTGGCCACCTCCTCGAGCCCCTGATCGCCTCTTCCAGCTGCCCCTGACTACCTCCCCCGACTGCTCCTAGCCTGCCTCTTCCTGGTCGCCTCCTTGAAACCCCCGGCTCCTTTCAATTGCACTCAGTCGCTTCCCCAGCCACCTCCCCTAGTGCCTTTCGAGCCCCGACCGCCTCCTAGCTCCGTCGCCTTACCTCCTCGCCCTGACCGGGTCCCAATTGTGCTGCTTCCCACGGCCCCACCCACTTCATTTTCATGGCACATCCCAGAGCTGCTGCGTGACCCCGCGGCCCTGCCCTACACCCTAGCTCAGCCCCAATCCTACGCCCCATCCTGCAGCCTGACCCCATGGCCCTCATGCACACATCTTTGCAACGTGCCTCGAGCCTTAGCCTTGCTTGCAGCCCGTGCCTCCTTATGCCTTAGTCTCTGCGCACCAGCCCGTGCCTCAGTCCTGTATGGCAAGCCACCTCCTGTTATGAGTATAAGCGATAGCATTAGTGATGGTTAATACCATCGCTAAAAATTAATTTTTTTATTTAAATAATATTAATTAAATATAATTAGATATTAAAAAATTAATTAATTAAATATTAATTAATTAATTAGATATATAGAACTTGGATCTCGGCATATAGAGTGCTCGAACCGAGGGAAGGTTTGGATAGCATTGCAAATACAGGATCAAGGCATGCCCTGTGCATTCGGACCTTGGGTCTTAACTAGCATCCAAGGCATCCAGCCCCCACATGCCCTGCACATTCAAGCCAAGGAAAGGTGTCGGTTAACATTGCAAACATGGAGCCAGGGTGTGCCCTGCACGCTTGGGCCTCGGATCCCAGTTGGCATCCGAGGCATCCAGACCTCACATGCCCTGCGTGCTCAGGCCGATGGAACCATAGATCTATCTTTTAATTAATGTACATATTTTAATTTAGTTAAATTAGTTTTAAATTAATAATATTTAATTAATTTAAATGAATAATATTTAATATAATTAGTTTTAAATTTTTAGGTCGGACTCCAGTAGGGGTGTGGCCTAGCTTAGTTCGGTAGGTTTTCAGTCCTATTTGTAATCCTGCTCGGTACTTAATTTGAAACCTCTAGGATGGAAGTTGTTTGGATGCCATTCTAGTGTACTCACGTGGCCTAATCGTCTGGCATACTCCAAGTCTGCATACATAGGATGAGCGTCTTGATCATCTTCATTTGCAATAATGTTTCTTACTTCTATGATTATGCTTTTGAGAATGCTGCCCTCTTAGTTCAAGGATGGGCTTGTTGTTCTTATAAGAGATGTATCAATAGATTAATGATTGATATGAATATAATAGTTGTCCATTTATATAGAAATAGATTTATGCCAAACTACAAGCATTAGTACCTGTATGAGGAGATATGGGAGACAAATGCAAGGGCTTCAAAGGCTCTACTTATCCAAGACTTTGCTAATATGCTAGAGTTTAATGGTAACAGGCTTAAGCAGATGATTAACACATTTGGTGTGTTTGATCTGATTATTGATAGAAATTTATGTAGTAATCTTTCAGGTAGTAACCATCACAGTCATGATGGATTATAAGGTTGCTATGGTTATAGCCATGCTTACCCTCTATAGGGTTGCTACCCCCTAGAGGGGAAGCAAGGCTATAACCATAGCAACCCTATAGTCCATCATGGCTATGGCGGTTGCTAGTGATCTAGAAGATTATTACATGAACTTTCATCAATAATCAGATCAAACCCACCAAATATGTTAATTATCTACTCAAACCTGTCACCATTAAGCTCTTGCACACCAGTAAATATGTTGGATAAGTAGAAAGCCCTTGCAATTATCTCTCACATCTTTCCATATAGGTACCAATGGTTATAGTTTGGCATAAATCCATACTAATATCAATGGACAACTGTTGTATCTATATCAAGTATTTTTCTATTGACATATCTCTTACAAAGACAAGGAGTCCATCCCTGCACTAAGACTGCAACATTCCTAAAAACATAATCACAAAAGTAAAAGATATCATTGCAAACAGACACTATAGTAAAAAAGATAATAGGCGATGCTAAAAAATATTTTTTTGATGCTAATAAGTATCGAAAAAAAGCTCACGATGCTTCAAAAAGCATCACAAAAGTATCGTGTATGTAAGAGTGGAGATGATATATTGATACTTTTAAAAAGCATCAAAAACTTTTGTACCGATGCTTTAAAACATCGAAAGTGTAAAATTTTTAGGTGCTTTTTAGCTTTGATAATCACAACACTCGATGTGGCGTGTCGCAACATTTTTTAAAAGCATTAGCAAGCAACACAACGGCGATGCTTTTAAGCATCGTTAATAATTTTCTAGTGATGCTTATAAGCATCATTAATAGAGAGATTAATGATGTTTAAAAGCATCGTCAGTTCTTTTTTTTTAAACAAAATTCATATAGAAATACGAATTCAAAATTTTCTCCATGTTTTAACTAAATTGAATGTGTTGAATCTCTACAACAAGGATATATATGCAACCCGCCCCTTCGTACTCCAACTAGATAAATTGGTATATACTGAAAAATCATTAATAGTCTATAACAAAGCTACCCGTAGTTTAAATATTTGGCTATTGGAAGCATCTAATGCAATGATACCCTCCCATAACTATTTCAATTTTTCTATTAAATGATGTAGGAAAATATCAATATCATTGTCTGAACCCTTATCATCTGGAATAACCATTGACAAGATAAGTGAAAATTATTTCATGCACATCTACGGTGGCAAATTGTAAGATATCAAAACGACTGGCCAAGTGCTACAGGTAGAACTCAAGGTCCAAAATAGATTAAAGCCATTAGAAGCTAAACCCAATCTAATACTGTGAACATTGAAGGCAAAATCAGGATGCCTATCATCAAATGCTTTTCATGAAAGACTATCTGCTAGATGCCCCAACATTCCATCTTTCATACGTCCTTCATCATGACATCTCATTGATGAAGCTATTTTTGATGATGCATAAATTCTTTTTAATCTAGATATAAGAGAAAAGTAATGTGATATCTTCACTGATTTTTTTTACTCCACGTTGCATCCACTTTATTCATTATATCATTCTGATCTTCTTTATGTGTTATCCATCATGAAGATCGATATACATTGCATGACTCTTGATTAGCATTTTCATCCTGATATAACATACAGTCTTTCGAATAATTATGAATCTTTTCGTATCCAAGATCTAATTTCTTTACTACCTTCTTGGCTCCATAATAAGATGGTGGTAAACCAGTGTCTTCTAGAAATGCATCCTTTAATGACTTGAGCAACATAGTAAAACTCTTGCCAGACCATCCATTCAAATATTTTAAATAGAATAAATATGTAAGAAAAAAATTATTGTCCAAGTATGGCTACCCAAGAGGAGGGGTGAATTAGATTTTTAAAAAATTTTGGTCAATTTATACTCTAATATAAATATGTGCTTCTAATTAAAAGAACTTGAATGCTTATGGTGAATAAGCAAGGTAGAGCAGTAAAATTAAAAGCAACTAGATAATGCAAATATATAAAGTAAATAAAGAAAGCAAGAAAAGCAAAATCACAATACAAATACATAGATTTTATAGTGGTTCGATGCAATCCCACACCTATGTCCACTCCTCTTGCACTCCTTGGGAACTCTACTATAATTCCTAGATTATACTGTATTTGATTTAACTCGGGATCTTTAACAAATTCAGTTGGTTTTACTAGGCTGACCAACAATAATCCAACATCGATAGTTTTCTCGAGTTCACCATCAACCTGATTGGTTTTAACCTAGGAGCACCAACCACAATCTTTATGTAGGTGGTGTGGTGCTCCTAAGCCATGAGAGGCCATGGGCGAAGCTAGGGTGATGGCTCTGGGGAGGCTAGGACAGGTGTGGTCCTAGGGCTAGGACAGAAGTTATCCTAGAATGGAGGTGGCATGTAACTCTCTATGGACTTGAGGTTTGGGTATTGAAGGTCTCAAGAGGCTTGGTTGGTGCTTCGGAGATCTGAGACATAAGGTGAAGTAAGGAACCAAAGCCAAAAAATCAAGACTGTAGAAAGAAGATTTTTTGTAGGTTAGCCGACTCAATCCAAAACTGGATCGGCTAAGTCTCAAAGCACAGGCAAAACAGAGAGCTGAACATTCGAAACTGTTGGCACGGCATAGGATTGGGTCGACTCAGTTTTGGATTGAGCCAACCTAGTGGAACTTAGCCGACTTAGTGCTGAGACTGAGTCGGCTTAGTGCACGAATAGAGTTACGTGAGGGTCTATTTTGGACTAGGATCTGGGATGATCCTAGGGATCTTAAGACCTGATTTAAGAGGTCTTAAGGGAGCTAATTCATGTATAGATTGGGATTAGATCCAGAGGATGAGAGCATGTGAGACTTGGGCTTGGTGAGTGCTTTCATGTATTGGGTTAGCCTAAGAAAGTTTTTGAGCTAGGATTTATTAGGACTCATGTGGAAACTTTAGGATATATAAATCAGAATATTATAACTTTTATAATGAGAAGTGAATATAATTGAGCTTTTTTTCTAACTTTCTTTTCTTTTCTCTCTGGTTTCAACATCAAAATCCTAGCTTCTCTCATCTTTCTTAGATCTTCTTCAGTTTTCTAGATTAACATCCAGTTCACGCAAGAGATCGGATCTATGGTTGTGGCTTCGAGCAGTCATAGAAACAACACTTAGTATCAAAGCTAGGTGATGCTTGGAATATTGTGGATGGCAATATAGTATCAGAGCTAGATTTTAGAGCCTAATGGTGCATGAAAGGAGTCAGATTTTAAAGCTTGATGGTGCGTGGCCAGGTTTAAGAGCCTGATGGTGCATGGAAGGAGTTAGATTTTAGAGCAAGGTTGAGCGTGAAAGAGGAAGAAGATCAATTTTTAGTAGAGATCAGCAGCAAGATTCAGATCTAAAGACTTTCTCCAGGCTTTGTGAGGAAGAAAGAGATCATAGGACTGTTGTCCACCATCCCTAATCAAGGTATTTCTTAGATCTATCTATTTGTTATTATTTGATTTGGATTGATCATAGAGAACAGTGGGTTGAAGGTAGGATTAGAGAAGTTTGATGGGAAGAAAAGTTTCATAATATGGATGGTAAGGATGAAGGATCTGCTGGTTTAGATGAGGTTGGATTCGACCTTGAAAAATAGGCCAGAGGAGATTATAGACAAGGAGTGGGTGTTCTTGGAGAAAAGGGCATGTACCATAATTAGGGCTTATTTGGTGAATGAGATTTTGTATGGTGTGTTGGAGGAGAAAACACCCAAGGAATTATAGTCGAGGTTGCAGCAGTTGTACATGGGGAAGAACATGTGTAATAAACTGATGCTGAAGAAGCAATTGTATAGCCTTTGGATGCAGAAGGGCGAGGATGTTGCGAGGCATATTCAGTGGTTCGACCAGATCAGCATGAACTTGCTCAATATAGGGATGGATTTAGAAGAGGAGGACAAGAGTCTGTTGTTGCTGTGTTTGCTATTCAAGAGCTTTGATCCGTTGGTGATAATTTTGCTGTATGGTAAGGAGATATTGGTGTATAAGAAGATCGTATTAATGCTCAAGTCCAACGAGCAGCGGGAACGAACGACGAAGAGGAAGGTCTTTTAGAAGAGTCTTGTGGTTTTAGAGAAGCACAGAAAAGAAAAGAAGAAGGGCGAATAGAGGGGCAGCAAGGGGTCCAAGAGATGCTTCAAGTGTGGAGAAGCAGGGCATTTTAAATGGGAGTGTTCGCTTTGGAAGAAGTGCAAGGGAGGAGAAAGCTCGAATTCCATTAGTATAGTCGCTGAAAGTAAAGATTCAAATGAAATCTTGATGGTCTCGAAGGAGCCCAAAGGGTACGGTGTATCTAAGATGATTTCTGATAGGTTTATGGAGTATAGAGGTTTCGAAGGGTCAGTGATGGTATTCAAAGTACAACGGTAGGTCCAGCAGTGCAGCATTGGATGGTTGGCCTTAGGGTACTCGATGATAGAGTCAACTTCTGTAGCATTAGGAGGACTTCAGTTTCAAATGGAACACCGGATAGAGGTGGCTTCATGAGTGGAGAAAGCTGTGATATGGATTTAGAGCAGGGGGGTGCAGAGGGAGGACCTATATCCCAGCACCAGTGCTGGGGCTGTACAGATCTAGGTGGAGAGAATTGTGCAGGGAGATAGGCATGACTCTGAGGGGATAGTGTTAGATGGAGAATCAGGATATGCAGCGAGTGCCGATAAAGGAACTTTGTAGATCTCTAGGAAAGTTTAGGATAAGTGATACAGCTACCAAATAGAAGGATACCTACAACTCCAAAGGTGGTGTAGAGAAACAAGCCAAGGACTTCAACGGTGGAGGCGGTCATCCCAAAGGCCTTAAAGGAAGCTCAGTAGTTGAAGAAGAATGACAGTGACAAGGTGAGAACGAGGGGCTATCAGGACATGTAGGGACAGCAGGATCGTGTAGGAAGATATTGCTAGGTGTGCCAAGACTTGGGCGCACCAAGGTGGAGATTATAGGTGGTGTGGTGCTCCCAAGCCTTGGGAGGTCACGGATGGAGTCAGGGTGAGGGCTCTAAGGAGGCTAGGATAGGTGTGGTCCTAGGGCTAGGATAGGAGTTGTCCTAGGGTGGAGGCGGCATGTAACTCTCCATGGGCTTGAGGTTTGGATATTGAAGGTCTCAAGGGGCTTGGTTGATGCTTCGAAGATCTAGGATACAAGATAAAAAAAGAAATCAAAGCTGAAAGAAATCAAGACCTAATAGAAAGAAGAATTTTCTGGCAGATTAGCTGACTCAGTCCCAAAATTGGATCGGGCTAATTCTTTAGAGCATAGGAAAATAGAGAGCTTGAGCCATCTCAGAGACTGTTGCACGGCACAGGACTGGAGCCACTCCAAGTTTTGGACTGAGCCAACCTGTGGAACTATAGCCCGCTTAGTGTTGAGATTGGATCAAGCTTAGTGATCGCGGGTAGAAGATTATGCAGGTATCTATTTTGGGCGAGGTCCTGGGTTGATCCTAAGGGTCTTAAGTGTCCTGATTTGAAGATCTTAAGAGGGCTAATTTTGCTATAGATTTGAGATTAGATACAAGAGATAAAAAGCAATGTGAGCTTAGCTCGGTGAGTGCTTTCATGTATTGGGTTAGCCTAAGAAAGTTTTTTGGAGCTGGGAATTTATTTAGGATCATGTGGAACTCCTTAGGATATATAAACTAGGATATGTAACTTTTACAATGAGAAGTGAAATACAATTGAGCTTTTTCTTTCTAACTCACTTTTCTCATCCTCTATTCAACATCAAAAATCTAGCGTCTCCTCATCTTTCTTAGATCTTCTTCACGTTTGATGGATTAACACCTAGGCTCAGCAAGAGGATCGGATCTATCAGACTATGGCTCCGAGCAGCCATAGGAACAATACTTTACACTATCCAATTTTTAGCTTAGACCAACCTACACCCCAAGTTTCTTTCCTCCAAAGAAACTTGTAAAGAAACAAAAATATAAGTATAAAAATTTAGTATAAAAAATAAATAAAAGAAAAAGAACTTTTTTTGAAGTTTGATGGAAGAGGCTGAAAGATGGCTCTTGAAGCTTTGTATTCCTTTCTTGAAGGCTGAGAGGAACTTGAAAGAAATGAGGATGATCACACTTGGAAGCTCTTCTAAATTTGATGCACAAGTATGCTTTTTTGTCTCTTTTTTTTTTAGAATATCAAGTGAACTTCACTGAAGAAAAATCCTGAATTTCCTCGATCAGGTTTCGTCAGTCTGATTGGATCTAAGAGAATTAAACTTCAAAATTTTTTCTTTGGATCCTAATCAGATCTGGGATGTTATAGTTGATTCTTTATTATTCTAATAATAAAACTAAATCTAGATAAATTAAATTAAAATTTAAATTTATCTAAATGTAGAGTAAATCCTAAATTACCCGTTGATGATCCTATAAAGCAAGCGGAAGATTTCTGGATCTAGCCACGTAAGTGCCTGGTCTTACTGGTATCCACTCAGGGTGGATTGGAGATTCTCTATCCTTCTCTAATCACATCTCTAAAAAATTAGAATCTGACATCTAATTTTGGAGGATCTTCAAAATAACTTTTCGAAGATCAGTTAGTTGGTCCCTTGCAGCAGCCGCAACCTCTAGCTTTCTGTCGCTTCTCTTCACCCTAGATTGACGCAACTTAGAGTCCCAACCACTATGCAACATGGAGAGAAAAGGGAGAAGAATGGACTTGGAGTGGAAGGAAGAGGAGAGAGGCAGCCTTGGGGCATGGGAATTTTTAGAATGTTTTTTGAAGTTGGGCGCAGGTCTTAGTTATAGACTATGTGTGAATCAACTCCTCTTCTTCCCACCAAATCAACAATCCTTTTGTGAAATCAGATCTAAATGCTAAATTGATGAGAATAGAAGTCCTTATGGATTCAATCTAGATGGCACCTAAAGATAAAGTCAAAGTTGGTTCTTAGGAGGAGTCCCCCTAATCGAAATCCAAAAGAAGAATGGAGTTCCCTATCAACAGGGAGCTCCTGGGCGCCTCCTGCCTGGGCGGCAACGCGCCAACCCTTGCAATGCGGCCCTCTCCTTGCCAGCTTCTGCAGGGGGCCCCCACCAGCTCTCCATAGTGCTATGACAACGTGGATAAAGAAGTCAAAGTATCAATGGTCAATATTTGACAGTAAGGTAACTTTTGATCAAAGTCAAAGAACGAGAAATGGTAGGTGTTTAAAAATGGTCAGGTATAATTTCTTTACAAATAAACAACCCTTTTCTGACCTAGATAGGCTCCGTCAGACTAGGTTGAAGGCCTCTGAGTTGAGCACAAACTTCTTTGGCTTCAGTCAGGAACAAATATTTATGATAGTAACAGAAGAAAGTAGTTTCAATCGAGGCTAAGCATAATTTTCTATGAACCTAATTGAAATCTCATTCAGATCAATTGAATTGAATCAGTTAATTGATAGATCACCAGATTCAAATTTTGTTTTGTGTGCCAGTTTTAGGTTTACTTCTATATGGTAATGGGATATTCCATGATCTCTATCAACCGACATCAAATCAAAACTTCTTTCGATAATCAAAATTTCTGATCGAACAGCAAGAAAGATCGATACATACTAAATTATTCTAAATTGCCTCCTAAAATCCACCTAATGACACCTAGTAGTTATATGGTGGCAACCTTTAGAGTTGAATGCGAAACCTCTTGGTGGTAGCCTACCTGTGGTGATTAAGTTCTTCTATCTTGAGCCCCGATCAGAATTAGGGTTAAGGTGAAAACTCAATCAAACCCTAGTTTCTAAATCAATTGATGTAATCATCCGATTCAAAGTCCAATGTGAAACCTTAAATAGAAACCCTTTCATTTATTTTATCTACCATGGCCTGGGCCTTCTGACTTGATTCTATGATCACAATAGAACTGCTCTCTACCAACCGAGGTAGATAGATTCCATCTTGATCAAATCTTAGTTCCTACGAATGAACATGCTATAGCCACATACACCTTAGAGTTCCATATGTAGTTAGGAGACGGTTATTGGTGTAAGTCAACATAGACCCTCAAGTGAACTGCGATGCACCTCAGATCAAAGAAATTAAGACACATCACTGCAGCATCGAGTCCAGTCCATTGACGAGAAAGATATGCACTTCCTAATGCTACTCAGGTGGTCACGCTAGTGCCCTCGTTCCTCTAAATGAGTACTTATACTCTGCTTCTGGTGCTCTCCACACCCGTAGACTCAAAGACTCATCTACTAAAGAGAAGCGATTGTAACCACACCTCCTTGGATTAAGTCATATTCTTATGATGATCCTATGGTCGAAAAGCATTTTATGAGTTATAATGATTGTGTATATTTTTTTTGTGTTTCATTATCATTTAATATTTATTCAACTCTTGAAAAATATGAAATATCATTACCATTACTCAAAGGATGTATACAATGACACTAAATACACATATATGATAGAAAATACACTTTTATTGATTATAGTCAAAATTATAAATTTGCCCCTAGAAGTCGTTATTACAAAGGTTACCAATTCCTGGCTTTTAGGACATATATTCTGCAATCTTTCACTTGTCCTCAAAGCTAATTGGCTAACAAGTCTAGGTCCTTCTTCTCCAAGGTGGGCTTTCGATCTTTTGCCTGGGTCCAATGGTTTTGTAAGCGGATCTGCCCATTATCTATGGGTCGACTCTCTTGACCTCGAATAATCCTTCTTGAGTAGATTACGGATGAGGTGGTATCGCCGCTCCAATGTGCTCATGGATTTTAGGTGTGAGACCTCATCGGCTTCTTAATAAAGGCAATGGCATCCATTGGTTATCCGTAGTAAAGAAGAAATGGCATCTTAATGGCAATTACTCCAATTTTTTGCAGCAAACTTTTTTATACCTAAAATGCTTCCTTTGCAGGCCTCTGAATGCAGCGATAATATTCTGCTTCCATGGTGGAACTGCTATCATGGTTTTTGCTTGAACTCTTTCAGCTTGATAGTAACCCATTGCACATAAAGCAGACTCCTAGATGTCGACTTTTTCCGATCATCTACATCGGAATAAAAATCTGAGTCCTGTAATATCCTGGGACTTTGAGTTTCCGTGTTACCAAATACCAACATCATATCCTAGTTCTTCTTAAGTACTTAAGGATATCATTTCACAGAATCACAGTGTTTCTTCATCTGAATTTGACTAATATCTGCTTGTGACACTCACAGTATGAGCTATATTAGGTCCGTGTATAATAGCATGGCATACATGAGGCTTTCCTCATTGCAAAAAGCCATAGGGATCTTGTCATGCATTTTATTTCTTCAGGTAGGTGCTAGGGCACATCTTCTTGAAAG
>QRFJ01003419.1:68694-148978 GCA_006176705.1 Cocos nucifera | reverse complement strand
ATCCATGCCCAAGAATCTTTGGGCTTCAGTTTGGTGCAATCCAAGCAAGAGAAAGGCAACGAGAAAGGAAGAAGGTAGCACTGCTGCAAGAGACGACACCTGATCTTCAAAAGTAGTTTTGAAGATCTTTCAAATCAGATCTAGATCCGATATTTGAAGAAGTGATAAAGAAGGAGAAGATCTTTAGATCCTATCCGAGTGGATATCGATAGAGGCCAAGAACTTGCATGGCTAGATCCAGAACCTCAGGCAGACATCAGGATCATCACAGGATAATCTGATTATCCGCTACAAGATAAAATTAACTTAGATTTAATTTATCCTTTATTTTTATTTTATTTTTTTATTAGATCAATAATATTAGATCTAAAACATCTCAGATCTAATCTAGATCCAAAAGAAAAAATTTTGAAATATCTCTCTTCATCCAATCAGATCTGAATGAATCTGATCCGGGAAACAAGGTTCTTCCTTCATAATATGCTCATTGCTATAATAGTACATCTAGTTCTCTAACCTGAGGTGCATCGGTAGTTCATCTTAAGGGTGTTATAGTTTGACTATAGCATAACTCGATCTTCTAGTCATAGAGAATCCTAAGGTGTATGTTGGCTGTAGCATGTTCATTGTAGGAATTGGATTACACCAAGATGGGATCTATTAACCTTGGTAGAAGAGGAGTAGTTCTATGGTGATTATGAGATTGAGTCCTAAAGCCCAGAGCCATGGTAGTATGAAATAATAGAAAGAAATTTCTATTAGATTTTTACATCGGATTCAAATTGATTGATTCAATCATATGACTAGTATGAGGTTTGATGAGTTAACCTTAATCCTGGTTCTATCGAAATTCATGATAGAAGAACTGAATCACACGATAGTTGCACTAAGAGATTTTTTTTCAGTTTTGATGGATTGCCATCATATACTACTAGGTGTCACTAGTAGATTATGAGATCAATTAGAATTATCTTGATGATCAATTATTCTAATTGGATGAATCAGAAAGAGTCCTGGTCTATCATAAGGTGTTTCGATGATGTTGATGATGGAGATCACAACATATCCCATTATTATATAAAATTGAATCTATAGGATCATGCAAACAAGGATTTAGCTCTAGACATTCTCAATTGGACCCACACATTTCAATTGATTTGGATTAGATCTAATTAGGTTCAAGAAAATCATGCTAGCATACGATTGATCCTAATTTTCTTCTGCATTAGATTTCTTGTTGGTTTGGACTCAGTCAAATTAGATTTGGCTTGTCTAAAACCCTGAAATGATCTTATCCTAATTAGATAAGATCTTGTCCTGAGGATGAGATCGAACTGAGACTAATCAATTTCGCCCTTAAGGATAATATCAAAAAGTGGCTATACAACCTGCCAAATCAATCAATCACGATCTGGAAGGACTTTGTAAGAGTGTTCTTTAAAAAATACTTTTTCCATCATAAGACAACTAGAATTAGAAATGAGATAAACCAATTCTACCAACTAACTGGTGAATCATTTTGGAAGTATTTCGATCGTTTTAAGAATCTCTTGATCCAATGTCCACACCATAGAATAGAGACCTGGAGGCTATGCTAGATAGTTTATGAGGGGCTAGATTCAAATTTCAGAATCATGCTAGAGTCCATGTGCCAAGGTTAATTTATGTATAAAGAACCCAATAAGGCCTGAAAATTTTTAGAAAACTTAGTCAAAAAGAGTTTACAATGAGAAATGACTAGAAAACTAAAAAGACCAACACCTTCAAGAGGTGGAATGTACCAAGTTCAAACCTCCCTAGTCGCAGAGGCTAAAATTACAACCCTAACATGTAGGTTAAAGGCCTTAGAACTGTACAGATCAGCTAGTGTGAACCATGTGTCTGCACCCATATTCAGCGGGTGCAGTGCATCAAATCATATCCTTGAAGATTGTCCTCTCTTGATAAACCCAATAGAGAATGGGTGTGCGCAGGTAAATGCCACATACCAGAAATCAATGAACAATCCTTATGCATCCACATATAATCGATGATGGAGGAATTATCCAAATTTTTAATGATTGCAAAATCCAAATGTAGGCGGTCCTAGTTTCAACCAGCAAAACCCAAGGCCCAACCCTGTGTTAAACAACCCATCAGACTTC
Organism: Cocos nucifera; assembly: GCA_006176705.1. NCBI lineage: Eukaryota > Viridiplantae > Streptophyta > Magnoliopsida > Arecales > Arecaceae > Cocos > Cocos nucifera. Next base: position 146,834 of record QRFJ01003419.1, on the reverse strand, counting down.
AATAATCCTGAAAAGAAACTTAGTTCTTTAGAGAAAAGTCTGGAAGTCCTAGCCAAATCCAATGCTGACACCAATGCCACATTGAGTAATTTCATACAAATCACGGACCAACTCTTAAATGCTAACACCTAGGCCATAGCCCATCTAGAAATGCAGGTAGGTCAGCTAGCCTCTACCATGAATGAGCGAGAATGAGGTAGGCTGCCTAGCCAACCCGAGCCCAACCCGAGAAACCAAAATGGTCCACGACCCCAACATAAAAATCAAGTCAATCATGTGAATGTCATTCATACTTTAAGATTGGGAAAACAAGTGGATAACAAGATAAGTACATCTGATAATAGAGAGGACTCATCTGCCGAACAACTTTACGAATAACCTATCTTATAAACTCAAGCTCCAAAAATTGATAGTACATCCAGCCCTATACCCACAACTCCTAGAGCTTCTTTTCCAAATCGACTAAGGTCCAAAAAATAATCAAAATATTTGGATAAAATGTTAGAGGTGTTCAAACAAATCTAGATAAATATTCCTCTGCTAAACATGATCCAGCAAGTTGAAGGGAAATCTTGATTTTCTGGTTCAGGTTCGTTCAGATCTAATCAGATCAAGAGATATATTTTAAAATTTTTTTTCTTTGATCTGTAATCAGATCTTGAGATGTTTTAGATCTAATTCTTATTATTTTAATAAAATTAAAATAAATTTAGATAAATTAAATCAAATTTAATTTACTTTGAATTGGGTAATCCTATTACCCTGTTGATGATCCTGTTTGCAGCGGAAGGTTCTGGATCTAGCCACGCAAGCGCCTGGCCTCTACCGATATCCACTCGGGCTGGATCTGGAGATCCTCTTCTTCTCTATCACGTCTCCAAAAATTAGATCTGGATCTGATCTGGAGGATCTTCAAAACTCCTTTTGAAGATCAGCAGTCGTCCTTTGCAGCAGCGCAGCCTTCTTATTTTTGATCGTCTTTCTTTGATCTGGATCGCACCAACCAAGCTCCAAAACTCCTTTTGGACGTGGAGAGGAGAGGGAGAAGAGAGCTTTGGCATGGAGGAGGAGGAGGGGAGAGGCAGCCTTGGGGCATGGGAAACTATGATCTCATCATATCTCTATATCTCATACAATCTGAGTTGGATACAGGGTCTTATTTATAGACTAGCTGTGATCCAACTCCTCTTCTTCCCAACCAATCACAACCCTTTGTGAAATCAGATCTAAATCTGATTGGTGGGAATAGAGTCCCCTGGATTCCTCCTTAGAGGGTGCCTAAGACCAGTCAAAGTTGGTTCTTAGAAGAACTCTAATTGGAATCCAAAAAGGAGATGGAGTCCTTGTCCAACAAGGACTCCTAGGCGCCTCCAACTTGGGCACACGCCTAGGGTGGCGTGCGCCCTTCTCCTTGCCAGGTTCTGGCAGGGGGACAGGCCCCCACCAGCTCTCCAATAGGTGCATGACATGTGGTCAAAAGTCAAAGTGTCAATGGTCAACGTTTGACCAGTCAAAGGTAGACTTTTGACCAAAGTCAAAGAACAAGAAATGGCAGGTGACCAAAAATGGCAGGTAATGTCTTACAAAATAAGACAACCTTTTCTGACTTGGACAACCTCCAGTCAGACCATATGAAGGCCTCTGATTGAGCACAAACTCCTTTGGCTCAGATAGGACAACTTATTTATGATAGCAAAAGAAGAACGTTAGGTTCAATCGAGTGCTAGCACGATTTCCTTGAACCTAATTGAATCTCATTCAGATCAATTGAACTAGATCAGTTCAATTGATGATCACCAGATTCAAACCCTTGTTTGTGTGACCCAGTTAGGTTCAGTTCTGTATGGTAATGGGATATGTCATGATCTCTATCATCGACATCATCGAAACTCCTTTCGATGGATCAGAACTCTTCTGATTCGAACAGCTAGAATGATCGATCATCTAAATCATTCTAATTGCTCCCAAAATCCACCAGTGACACCCTAGCAGTATATGGTGGCAACCCATCAGAGCTGAATGCGAACCTCTTGGTGCAGCTACCTGTGTGATTAAGTTCTTCTATCTTGAGCCCCGATCAGATTAGGGTTAAGGTGAACTCGTCAAACCCTAGTCTCTGTCATATGATGTAATCATTCGATTCGAGTCCAATGTGAAAATCTAAATAGAAACTCTTTCTATTATTTCACTCTACCATGGCCATGGATTTCTGGACTTGATTCTCATGATCATCATAGGGCTGCTCCTCTACCACCGAGGTAGATAGATTCCATCTTGATGCAATCCAGTTCCTACAATGAACATGCTATAGCCAACATACACCTCAGGGTTCCATATGGCTAGGAGACCGAGTAATGGTGTAGTCAAACTATAACACCCTCAAGGTGAACTGCCGATGCATCTCAGGTCAAAGAACCAGACACACTACTGCAGCATCGAGTCAGTCATTGACGAGAAGGTAGACTTCCCTAATGACTACTCGAGGTGGTCACGCTCAGTGCCCTCGTTCTCTAACGAGTACCTGTACTCTCGCTCCGGTGTCTCCACACCGTAGACTCAAGACTCATCTACTAAAGAGAAGCGATTGTACACCAACCTTCGGATCAATCACCATCCTCGTGATGATCCTATGGTCAGGAGCAATTTATGAGTTAATAATGATTATTCATGTCTTAAATTTTCAACTCTTGAAAATATGAATTATCATTACCATTAACTCAAAGGATGTATCACAGACACTAAATACACATATGTGATAGAAAATAACCCATTTATTGATTTTTAGTCAAAATTACAATTTTGCCCCTAGAAGTGTATTACAAGTGTCAGCCAATTCTGGCTTCTAGGGCACATATATCTAACATCAGATCTGGGCAAAGTTGGTTCTTAGGAGGAGTCTAATCGAAATCCAAAAAGGAGATGGAGATAGGGATTACCCTTGGCATGCGCCCTCCTCCTTGCCAGCTTCTGGCAGGGGGACAAGCCCCCACCAGCTCTCTAATAAGTGTATGATACATAGACAGAAGTCAAAGTATCAATGGTCAACATTTGACCAATCAAAGGTCAACTTTTGACCAAAGTCAAAGGACGAGAAATGGTAGGTGACCAAAAATGGCAGGTATTATCTTACAAAATAAGACAACCCTTTTCTGACCTGGACAAGCTCCAGTCAGACCAGGTGAAGGCCTTTGATCGAGCATAAACTTCTTTGGCTCGGTCAGGATAACTATTTATGATAGTAAAAGAAGAACGTTAGGTTCAATCGAGTGCTAGCATGATTTTCTTGAACCTAATTGAATCTCATTCAAATCAATTGAACTGAATCAGTTCAATTGATGATCACCAGATTCAAACCCTTGTTTGTGTGATCCAGTTAGGTTCAGTTCTGTATGGTAATGGGATATGTCATGATCTCTATCATCGACATCATCGAAACTCCTTTCGATGGATCAGAACTTTTTTGATTCGAACAGCTAGAATGATCGATCATCTAAATCATTCTAATTGCTCCCAAAATCCACCAGTGACACCTAGCAGTATATGGTGGCAACCCATTAGAGCTGAATGCGAACCTCTTGATGCAACTACCTGTGTGATTAAGTTCTTCTATCTTGAGTTTCGATCAAATTAGGGTTAAGGTGAACTCGTCAAACCCTAGTTTCTATCATATGATGTAATCATTCGATTCAAGTCCAATGTGAAAATCTAAATAGAAACTCTTTCTATTATTTCACTCTGCCATGGCCATGGGCTTCTGGACTTGATTCTCATGATCATCATAGGGCTGCTCCTCTACCATCGAGGTAAATAGATTTCATCTTGATGCAATCCAGTTCCTACAATGAACATGCTATAGCAACATACACCTCAGGGTTTCGTATGGCTAGGAGATCGAGTTATGGTGTAGTCAAACTATAACACCCTCAAGGTGAACTACCGATGCACCTCAGATCAAAGAATCAGACACACCACTGCAGCATCGAGTCAGTCATTGACGAGAAGGTAGACTTCCTAATGACTACTCGAGGTGGTCACGCTCAGTGCCCTTGTTCTCTAACGAGTACCTATACTCTCGCTCCAATGTCTCCACACCATAGACTCAAGACTCATCTACTAAAGAGAAGTGATTGTACACCAACCTTTTGGATCAATCACCATCCTCGTGATGATCCTATGGTCGGGAGCATTTTATGAGTTAATAATGATTATTCATATCTTAAATTTTCAACTCTTGAAAATATGAATTATCATTACCATTAACTCAAAGGATGTATCACAGACATTAAATACACATATGTGATAGAAAATAATCCATTTTATTGATTATAGTTAAAATTATAATTTTGCCCTTAGAAGTGTATTACAAGTGTCAACCAATTCTGATTTCTAGGGCACATATATCTAACACTCATAATTTAAATAATTTCTACTTTTTATCCACTTGATCTCTCTTCCCAAATATTTCTCTAGCCTTTTATACTTTTTGTGATAGCTTGAGGATCAGTTCTAGCCATTGGAAGCCTTGAAATAGCCATTGAAGTGGAGAAATAACTATTTAAAAAAGTTACAGAAAACTAGCTATTACGATCACTGGGTCGGCTCAGTTTTTGATTGGGTTGGCTCAGTCCTGACTAAATTGGCTCAGCCCTGGATCTTGAAAAACTAGCTTTCTGCACTTTCTATCTTTTGCTTCCACTGAGATTAGATCGGCTCAGTCTCAGACTGGGTCGGCCCAGTTTACGTGCCAAGAGTACTGAGCAGTCCATTTCGAAAGGGGATGACCTAGAGGTCATCCCTTAGGTTGATCATTTTGCTAAAACTTGATTTTCTTCTAATTTATACATCCAAAAGTTATGGGATTGCCTCCAAAAGATCAAAAATCTTCTAAGCTTATTCTTGAAGCTTTCGAAATAGATTTTCTTCAATTTTGTAAAATTATAATTTTGCTCATTGTCACTTTTTCTTGATCTCCAACTTAATAAAATTATAATTTTAACTAGAAACCGAAAAGACCTACATTCATTCTTGAAACACATTGTTAAATACTTAAATACTTAAAGTTTGGCAATCATCAAAATCAATCATGGGGTCAACAATCTTTCCCTTTTTTATGATGGCAAAACTTTGAGTATATGCATAAAAATATAATTTAATATGTTTCAATAAATTGGCTAGTATAAGCCATAAAGTGATAATATATATAAACATAAGTGCACACTTTATGAAAGCTTCAATTAATATTTCACATAATTCATATACTCATATCAAAATAATATTTCAATTCAAAATAATGAGTATTAAGGTTCTAAGTATGAAATTCATTGAGTTTTTTAAGTATTAATTTTTTAAGTATATACTCAACCTCTTTCTCTTATTGACAACATAAAAAAACTCATGGAAAAGAATAAAAAAAATCATCAAAATCAACATCAAGACATTGAATTGAGAGATGTATCAAATTCATAAAGTCAAATCAAAGAAATCATCTCTCCTTTTGAATGAATATTTTTTATTTTAAAAAATTAGTTTGAATTCAAATATTATAAACTCTCCCTTTTTTTAAATGAATATAATCTTTTAATCTAATTTTTAGATATATACTTTTAAGCTTTAAGAAGAATAGAGATTTTCAAAGAATTTAATCATGAAATCAAGCATAATACATACTTTAATATTCAATCTTTTCTTTTCTTAAAAAATTTTAGTCAATTAAGTTCAAAAATGATATGTATCAAGAATGTATCGAGCAAAATAAAATAAATAGAATCAAAGTAAAAGATAATCATATTTTCAAATTTATTGCTTTGAGTAAAAATTACTTCAATACCAATTATTCATAAAAAATTTGCAATGCACATCAAAAATTTAGGATCAAATTTAAATTTTTAAATGAGTTTCAAAATTTAATTTAAAAATTTATTTCTTGGAGTAAGAATATATTTTTAAATTCAATTTAAGTCTAATCATTTACCAAAAATGATCATGCAAATCAAGTTTAAAGTTTGGCACATAAAAAGTTCAGTATTATATTTATCAATGAGCTTCAAAATTATAAGAATGTATCAAAATCAATTTATTTGGAGTAAGAATATGTCTCAATTTTTTTTTCACTCCAAATAGTTTTCAAAAATGATTTGACAATCAAATCAAAAGCATATAGATCAAATGAAATCATCTTATTAAAGCTCAAAAGTATAATGAAATCAATGTTCATTTACCTTAATATAAGCTAATTAGAATTTTCAATCAAAGCTAGATAATATCACTCCCCTTATTTTTCATAATTAATGCTAGATAAATTTACTTTTTAATTTTTTTCTTCTTTTTTTTCAAATCAAGTAGATTAAACATGAATTTAACTACTAAATTCAAATTTTCTAAATTTGAAAGATATTTTTAATTTCAAAGCCTTTTCAAATAATTGGTCATTTCTTTTTTAATAAATTTTTTTCTTACTTTAGCAAATAATGCTATTTTAAAATTAAATATAATTTAAAATTATAAGTATCAATTGAGTGAAATAAGTATTAATCAAATAAAATATTTACTCAATTAAGTTTAGAAAAATATATGAGATTCTTTAAATTTATCTCAAGAGATATCATATCAAATGATATAGTAGTGCAAAACTAAATTTGAAACAAAGACATTCTTTTTTTTTTTGCCAAAAAATAGATCAATCAAATACATGATAAATAGTAAAATATTTGATACTAATTACTTAAAATTAAAGTCCTCTTTAAAAGTTTAGCTTTAAGGATAAATAATAACTTTGTTGAAATATCTTGTTAGATATTAACTTCAAAAGATTCAAGAAGATCATTTTTTAAATTTAATTTTCAAAATCAATCAATTGAAATAAAATAAGAATGTTCATCAATAATTTTTTTTTTAAGATAAAAATGTCAATCAAATCGATGATCAAAAGAGATATTCAAAAAAATTTAGAGGATCATAAAAAATAATCAATTGGTGGGAGGGGGGTTTCGATAATCAAGTAGGATAATATCAAATCAAGAAGAAACTAGATGAAGGCTCTATGAGTTCAATTCAACTAGAAAGTTTTGAAATTCTTAGGAGTAAGCTAATATGCAATGTAATTCAACACATCAAACACTTGAGTTTTATGAATAGATATTTTATCTTCAAGTACTTAGATCATGCAAAGTTTTGAAAAATTTTAATATTTAAGTATCTTATGGGGGGAATACCAAAAATCAATTTTACATATATGTTCAGCAACTTAAAAATATTTACATCCAATTAAGCATCTTTTAATTTAAGTTTATCAATTACAAAATTGATATGAGAAAGCTATTATATCATATAGAATTCTAAGATTATTTCAATTCATATCATAACATGAAACTTAGAGAAGAGCATATTGAACTTTTAAAATCTAAATATTCATCTCATTTCAAACATCAAAATCAATCACACTAAAATTATTTCAACCAAATAAGCAATAGAATCAACTAGTCAAACAGGCATTAATGGTATGTTGTAAGAAAAGTTTAGATTATACCAAGCATCATCATCCATCTCCTTTCATTTTTAAGGCATCCATAAAAATTTTCTATCTTTCATTTCATTCAGATCCTTGGTGTACCTACAAAATCATTTACTAGTTTTTGGTACCTAAGTCATCCTTGGTCCATGGAGGTTAGAGCTTATGATTTCTTTTGGAACTCAAATTTGTTTGATATAAGTTTGGCCATTTCTTTTAATGTTATATTTAAAAATTTTATGACCAATTTTATTATATTTAAAGTACTTAATTAAATAATTTTAATTAAAGTTTTGTTGAGCATATTTTATCAAACTTTTATTTTTTTATTGAATCATAACTAATTCCATGTTTGTAAAAAATAGCTCTTTGATCATTTAAAATGACTTGAAGCTTTTGAGATCCAATTATAAATTTTTTAGTCATGAACTTCAAGCTTTCAATCTCTTTCTTTAGTTTAACATTTTCTTCTAAAAATGATTTTTCAAATTTATTTTTTTCTTTAGCAGAAAATCTTAGTTTATTAAGTTCTTTTTACAACTTAAGATTTTCTTCAATCATAGATTTTTTAGATTTTAAATTTTTTTTCTTTAACTAAGAAATTTTTAGATTTAACTATATTATTATTTTTCTTAGTTAGAGTTTCAATTTATTTCAAAATTTTTTTTCTTTGGCCATGTTTTCCATATTTTTCAAAAAATCTTTTTTTTCACTTAAAATCTTATCTTTTTGTTCAGCCAAAGAAAGATTAAATTTTTTAAATTCTTTATTTTGTAGCCTTACCTTCTTATGTTCAACCATTAACTCATTGAAAGCTTCATATAATTCATTAAAAGTAAATTCAGAGAAGTGTTCATGATATATCTTATCATTTTAAGCCATGAGGCAACAACTTGCTATACCTTCCTCTTCTTTCTCATTCTTCTCTTCTTTGCTTTGCTTTTCCTTAATCAATGCTTTGTTTTTATTTTGTTTCTTCTTTTTCTTTTTCTTTTCATCCTTATGAGCCATGAGGCATATACTGGGATGAGCTTGATATCCTCTTGGAAGCTTGGTTCTTCTTTTCGACCGGCTCCCTCAAAAGTCATTTTTAATTTCTTTCAAATTTATTTTGCTAAAATATAAGAAAAAATTAGATTGAACTCATTTATATCTAATGAACAATAAAGTATATTTAAGATCTTAGCATTTAATTGTATTATTTCTTTGTCATGCTCTTTTAATACTTTAGGGGTATATGAGCCATCAACTATGATCCTCCATGGACTATAGTCATGTGCATGTATAAAAATTTTCATTCTAATTTTTCAATAGGTATAATTTGACCCATTAAAAAGTGGAGGTCTATCTATAAAATGAACTTCATTAAAAAATATTTTATTTTAGATTGCTAAGATCTTTAGCCCTTGACGGTTAGGTCAATAATTAATAACAGAGCATCTACTCTGATACCACTTGTTGCCCAGGTATGGCTACCTAAGAAAGGAGGTGAATTGAATTTCTAAAAAATTTTGATCAATTTATACTCTAATGCAAATATGTGCTTTTAATTAAAAGAACTTGAATGCTTATGGTGAATAAGCAAGGTGGAGCAATGAAATTAAAAGCAACTAGATAATGCAAATATATAAAGCAAATAAAAAAGTAAAAAAAGCAAAACCATAATACAAACACACAGATTTTATAGTGGTTCAGTATAATCCCGCACCTACGTCTACTCTCCAAGCACTCCTTAGGAATTTCATTATAATTTCAAGATTACAGTGCATTCATTTTAACCTAGGATCACAAATAAATCTAGTTGATTTTGCCGGACTCACCAACCATAACTCTACATCTATAGTTTTCTCGGGTTCACTATCAACCCGATTGATTTTAACTTAGGAGCACCAACCATAATCTTTACACTATCTAATTTTTGACTTGGACCAACCTACACCCCGAGTTTCTTTTTTCCAAAGAAACTTGTAAAGAAACAAAAATATAAGTATAAAAATTCAGCATAAAATTTTTTTAAAAAAAACTCGTTTTGAAGTTTGATGGAGAGGCTAAAAGATGGCTCTTGAAGCTTTGTATTCTCTCCTTTGAAGGTTGAGAGGAAGCTTGAATGAATGAAGATGGTCACACTTGAAAGCTCTCTGAATTTGATGCACAAAGTCCTCTCTTTTCTCTCTTTTTTCTTAGATATTCAATAAACCTCACAATTTAAATGATTTCTACTTTTAATCCACTTGATCTCTCTTTCCAAATATTTTTCTAGCCTTTTATACTCTTTGTGATAGCTTGAGGATCAGTTCTAGCCGTTGGAAGCCTTGAAATAGCCGTTGGAGTGAAAAAAATGATCATTTAAAAAAGTTGTAGAAAACTAGCTGTTACAATCATTGGGTTGGCTCAATTTTTGACTGGGTCGACTTAGTTTATAGCTGGATCGGCTCAATCCCCTAGATCTTGGAAAACTAGCTTTCTGTACTTTCTATCTTTTGCTTTCTCTAAGACTAGATTGGCTCAATCTCAGATTGGGTCGGTTCAGTTTGCATGCCAAGCGTGCCTAGCAGCCCATTTCAAAAAGAAATGACCTAAGGGTCATTCCTTGAGTTGATCCTTTTGCTAAAACTTAATTTTCTTCTAATTTATGCATCCAAAGTTACGGGACTACCTCCAAAAGATCAGAAATCTTGAAAGCTTATTTTTGAAACTTCCAAAATAGATTTTCTTCAACTTCATAAAATTATGATTTTGCCTCTTGTCACTTTTTCTTGATCTCCAACTTGATAAAATTATAATTTTAACTTGAAAACCTAAAAAGACCTACATCCATTCTTGAAATAGATGGTTAAATACTTAAACACTCAAAGTTTAACAATCATCAAGATCAATCATGGGGTCAAAAAAAATCTTAAAAAATTTCATATAATCCGAATATAATTCTTCATCTGCATCTTTTATTAAGATGTGATACGTCTGAGTTGTCTCATCATTAGATGTATGTATAGGCTCCTCAACATGCATACATTCTGTATGCATATATTCTTCAAACATTCTAACTACTTTATGTGTACTACTAGATTCTCCTAAATTTTGAACACCAAGTCTAAAAGCATCTATGATCAAATCTCTCATATCATCAACTCTTACTGGATTGTCTTATAGGTTAATGGATCCAAAATCAGACAGGGGTTGGTTACATGACAATGGCAATATATATTCTCCATAAAAAATCCTATTTTATATAACCTTCGAAAAAACCATCCATACCAAATATTCTTCAATAATTTATAGATCTAGAGAAGAACTATTTTCACATTTCTGACATGGACAAAAAATCTTTCCATTCAAACTACTTTTCTCCATACTAAATGATAACTATCATAAATTTATAAATAAAAGCATTAAATAATATAATATTTAATATTTATTTTAAAAAATTAATATTTTTATTAATATTTTATAAAAAAGCTTATTAATGCGAAGAGCTTGATTTATGGGTTTAAATAAATTAAATTTCACATAAATCGAAGCTAAATTGAAAAGATATGTGGGTCGAAAACTTAAATGAAAAAAAAAAAATTGATCGGTTTGGACTGAATTGGCTAGTCCAGAGAAAATTGGCCCATCAGCGATGCAGCCAGTCAGAGCCCACATGCAATGTAAACCCATGTGGAAAATGGCTAGGCCCAGCTGTCTCTGCCCATGACATCATCCTGACATCAAAACCTAAGCAGTCCACCATGGACTGATTGCCAGCGCAATAGGCATGGACCCTTAAAGGGTCCACAAAAAAACAATCATGGCATTTGGGGGCAATTTTGTCATTTTGGATGGCACGGTGGCTGCGGATTGGCTACGATCTTTATGGTGCCTGGTCTACAGTGGTCCAGCAGCTTCATCAAGCACTGACGGATGGCTCTCGTCTCTTTCGATCAGCATCCAACGGCGATGACCATTTCCTAATTTGATTTGGACTTCCCAAGCATCCCAGGTGCGATTAAATGGCCAAAAACACCCTGATAAAGAGATCCAACGGCCCAAAATCAATCCGCTCTAATCTAAGTCTTTAAATGGTGGTTTTATGATGAATTTTAGGCCTTTAGATCTTGATCCGATGGCCAGGAATGATCTGAGTGATGAAGTTTGATCCTGACTCTAATTGGACTTCGACAAGGACTCACAAACCCCCCATTTTTCATCTATTTAAGCCCTATTACACCAGGGATTGAAGAGAGCCCCCTGTGAGGGGGATTAGCCCTCAAACCTTTCTCTTCTCTCTCCCTCTCTCTTCTTTGTTCTCCAAACATAGCCCTTTTCTTCTTCTTTTTATTTTTTCTTTTCTTTATTTTGAGAGATCTGAAGATGCCGGGAGCTAGAGAATTTTAAATCATGAGTAGCTAAAGATTGAAATTCTGGGATGTAGATGAATTCTTCGAGCATGGATTGTATTTTCTTTTTGTTTATCTTTTGTAATTTCTTTTATACAATGAATAATATATTCTCCTATCTAATCTTAATTCTTATTCTCCATGCACAAGATCTAATATTAATATGCTTATTATTGATTAATATTTAAATAAGCTATATTTATGAAGATGGATTATGATCAAGAGATATAGTCCGTGCTTGATTTAATAGTTTATATTAAAAAAAATTAATAAAAAACCATGCTATCAATTTTTAAAAATTAAAATATTAAATAATTTATGATTTTATAGCGATGGATCATTATCAAAAGATATAATTCAAGCTCTAAGAAAATAAATTATAGCCATAACTAAATTTTTAAAAAATTAAATTCTTGCATTAAAAAGAATTACCATAATCATGCTATAGATGGATTCAAAATTTTAGAATATCTTTAATTAATTCAAAACTCTAATTAATTAAGTAGTTACTTTCTTTTAATTTGCTAAATTATAATTAATTTTTTTAACTTATTTAAATTTTTACTTTAAAGATTAATTTAAAAATTTTTTTAATTAAATTGAATGCAACTTAATCTTCAATTTTTGAGAAAATCGACACCTGACTCATCACTATCCTAAATATTACAATTAGATCTAATTTTTATTTATTATTGTAATGATAAGCAATCAAATTTTTGACTTCATTGCCAAAAATTATAATATAGTTGCTTCAATAAAAAAATAAAAAAATTTTTAAAAAATATTTTTTAATTAATTCCTTTTTTATTGCTTTATATGCTTTATTGTCTTATTTCTTTTACTACTTTATTTTATTGCATACTTTATTTTATTACTTTTTATGCTTTATTTATTTATTTTACTATTTTAATTTTTAAGTTTATTATTTACTATTTTTTTACTTTTGCCTTTCATTCTTTATTCTATGGATTAGTAATTTATCTTATATTATCAATCAATTAAATTTAATTATTTAATTACTTGTTATTTATGCTTTCTTTAAATATCTACTTTTCATCTATGGTTTATTAATTACTTTCTAGCTAGACTATCTTAATTGCATAGTTAAATAATTATCTTATTTTATATAATTAATTTACTACATATAATAAATTATTATCTTAAAAAATTAATTTAATTTCTTAGACTATCTAGTTATCCTTTAAGCCTAGTATAATTTACTTTCTAATTAGTTAGATTCTCTAAAATAGTTTAGATAAAATTTAACATAATTAATCTAATTAACTTAATTAAAATCTACTTTTTTTTGCTTTAGATAACCTAATATAATAAAAAAATAAATATACCTCATAATACTTAATTAATATAGAGAAATTAATTAAATTTTAAAAGAAATTTAACATGTTTGGACATCTTATTTTATTTGCATTGTATATTCATAATATATTTTAAGGGCACAATCCATTAAATAAGATAAGATGAAAATTTGATCATCTTTTCTTAACCTACAAACCACCATCTTTCCTATTGCATTGACCTAAGTCTTTAACTTAAAATCAATTAGATGTTTGATCTTAAGGATATTTGAGCTCATTAGAATAAGATACCCTAAGAGTTAGATCGGATTAGAGTTAGTCAGTTTGACTGGTGTCTAAGGTAAGTGGTTCAGGGACTATATCTCGAAGGAAGATGGTTACTTAATTGATTCTATTAGCTTACCTAGCTAAGATAATTGATGTCTAAGAAAAGTAATGGAGGAACTTCCACCGATCTTACACTTATCTGATCAGTTAAATGGCTGATTCTTTACTTGGAGTACTCAAAGATGACCTTGGCAGTTAGGTTCTATCTAGATCCAGATTAATCCTAGGATAGAGAGTCCATGCTTGCTTAACTTATTTACTATTATAGTTCAAATCCTAATTAAAATAATCTCTTCTATCATCCTTAAATCTAGGATCCTCTAGGCTCTCATTTTTTATATTCTCTCTCCTAATCTTTTTTATTCTTTAAAATAAAATAAAATAAAATAAATAATAATAAGAGATGGATTTTTTTGCTGAGCTATCCAGTAGAATAGATCATTTAAAAGCTAATAAAATTTTTTTATATCCATCTTTTCTTCCTGTATAATAAGTTTGTGTAATTTATTCGAGCCCCACCCATTATGCAAGTGAATGCCTACATCGATTTTTTGAATATATGTATGAGCAAGTTTATCAAGATCAAACCCAAATAGCTTATAAACCAGAAAATAATCAATACTTTATGAGGATTGATGGTGCTCCCAAGCCTTGGGAGGCCATGAGAGGAGCCAGGATGTTGGCTCTAGGAATTTTAGAGGCTTGGTTGGTGCTTTAGAGACCTGGGACATAAGGTAAAGCAAGAAACCAAAGTCAGAGAATCAAGACTATAGAATTTTTTTTTTTTTGCAGGTTAGCCAGCTCAGTCCAAAACTAGATCGACTAAGTCTCGATGCACTGATAAAATAGAGAGCTGAGCATTCGGAACTGCTGGCATGATATAGGACTGGGCCGGCTTAATTTTGGACTGAGCTAACCCAGTGGAACTTAGCCAGCTCAGTCAACTTAGCCGGCTCAATGCTGAGACTGAGCCGACTCAATGCGCGGGCAAAGTTATGCGAGGGACTATTTTAGGCTAGGGTCTGGGTTGATCCTAAGGGTCTTAACGCCTAGTTTGAGAGGTCTTAAGATGGCTAATTCATGTATGGATCGGATCAAGATCCAAAGGATGAGAGCATGGAAGACATGGGTATACATGAGCTTGATGAGTGCTTTCATGTATTGGGTTAGCCAGAAAAGTTTCTGATCAGGCCTAATGGCTATGTATAAATACATAAGGTGTATTAGGATTTCAGAATGCAGTGGAAAACCAATCTTTTTTTCTCAATTCTCTCTTCTTTTCTTCTCTCTAGAGTTGCCATCCCAGGGTTCTTGAAGAAGCCCTAGAGAAGGAGGCATCTCCCTCAAGCCCAAGGAGGGAGGTGCCCCATCACAGATCTAGGTGAAGGATCGATGGTTTATTGCTCATAGAGAATATCACAGGTTCCTTCAGGTTCCTGCTAAAGATCAGGAGCTTTCACAATATGGTATCGATGCTTGTGAGGTCAAGAATGATTGACTTTTAAGCGATATCATGGGTCTACAATATGGTATCAGAGCTAGGTGATACCTAGGACTTTATGGACAGCAATATGGTATCAGAGCCAGATTTCAGAGCATGATGGTGCATGGAAAGAGCCAGGTTTTAGAGCCTGATAATGCATGGAAGGAGCCAGGTTTCAGAGCCTGATGGTGCGTGGAAGCGAAGGAGAAGTCATACAAGATGAAATCATAAATTTGCATAAGAATTCCACGGTATGTCTCAAATCTACCTTATTGTTGGTATTGTTTGGCCAATTGGGAGCAGCGGGTTGAACATAGAGATTAAGAGGATTAACGAGAAGGATTTTCTTAGGATGGAAGAATGGGGTGCATAATTTGCTGATCGATCTTGGTGAAAAGGTTGGGATATATGATGGTTATGTGACAGGCAGGGAGCACTGGAGTGCTGCAGTAGCATTTTTCTAAAGATGTAGGGCTGAGAGAGGCTCGACGGTGCAGCAGTCGAGGGAGGTATCTCAGTAGAGAGCATCAGGGTTCTCTATTAAGATGGGCAATATGGGGCTATTGAAGAGAGGTTTTCCAAGGGATAATGATCGAAGGAAGGTTGAAGAAGCAACTATATGTTCTTCAATGTTTGGAAGGTGAAAAAGTAGTTGGTGATGTATTCAGCGGTTCGATCAGAGCTTGGATTTGTGAAGCCTTGGGGATGATGGAGATGGATGATCCATGGAGGTCTAGCAAGTTAGGGTTGGATGGCTGTAGAATGGTGCAGAGATAAGGCTAGGGTGCACTGGAGTGCTGTAGTAGCACTTTTCTAGAGGCATGGGGTTGAGAGAGGCTCGACGGTGTAGCAGCCGAGGAGCGTATCTCAGCAAAGAGTGTCAGTGGTATCTTAAGAAGATCGAAAGTAGATCTCAAGAAGAGTCAAAAAGTCTCAAGGAGTACCAGGAGGTCTCTAGCAGTTGGAAGTATCATGAATCAGGTTTATTCTATAGGAGCACCAGGGAGAGTCACGATTTAGGTGGAGGATGGTTCTCCAAGCACAACTGAAGTGATGGCTGGTGTAGGGGCTGAAGAGAAGGACTATGGTGAAATTTTCTTGGATTTAGTCACTAGATTTAGAAGAGTTGGATGAGCTCTTGGATTTCGAAGATGCCTGTAGATTACGAAGGTATCCGAGATAGCTTCGAAAGAGTCCATGGAGTGTGGAGGGTTCGAAAGAGTAGCGATGGTGTTCGAGGTGCAATGGTAGGCTCGGTAGTGCAGCATTGAGTGGTTGGTCTCGAGGGACTCATTGATAGAGTCGACTTCTGCGACATCAGATGGACTTCGGATATAGGTGGAGCTCCACAGTGGTGGCTTCATAAGTGAAGAAAAATTTGATATGAGTTTAGAGCATCAGTGATGCACAATTTTAGGTGGAGCAGCGTGTGCAGGTAGACAGGTGTAGCTCTGAGGAGATCGTGTCAGGTGGTATAGCATGTGCTGATGCAAAAATACTATAGGTTCTCTAGAAAAGTCCAAAGAAAGTGATGTAGTTGCTAAACAGAAGGAATCCTACAATTTCAGGATGGTGCCAAGAAGCAAGCACAGATCTTCAACGATGGAGATGGTCATCCCAAAGATCTCAAAGGTGCACAACAATTGAATAGGATTGGCGGAGGCGATGTTTGCATAGGTGCTGTCGAGTGCACAGAAATAGTAGGATCGTGCAGGAGGGCATTACCAAGGGATTTGCTAAAGCTTGGGGCACCAAGGTGGAGATTGTAAGAATTGATGGTGCTCTCAAGCCTTAGAAGGCTACGGGAGGAGCCAGGGTGTTGTCTCTAGTGATTTTAGAGGCTTGGTTGGTACTTTGGAGACCTGGGATACAAGGTGAAGCAAAGAACCAAAGCTGGAGAATCAAGACTATAGAAAGAAGATTTTCTGCAGGTTAGCCAGCTCAATCAAAAATTGGATCGGCTAAGTCTCAGTACATAGGCAAAATAGAGAGCTGAGCATTCGAAACTACTAGCATGGCATAGGACTGGGATGGCTCAAGCTGGAGAATCAAGACTGTAGAAAAAAGATTTTCTGCAGGTTAGTCGGCTCAATCCAAAATTAGATCGGCTAAGTCTCAGTACACAGGTAAAATAGAGAGCTGAGCGTTCGGAACTACTAGCACGGCATAGGACTGGGCTGGCTCGATTTTGGACTAAGCCAACCTAGTGGAACTTAGCCGGCTCAGTGCTGAGATTGAGTCAGCTCAGTGCGTGGGCAAAGTTACGCTAGGGTCTGGGTTGATCCTAGGGGTCTTAAGGTTTGGTTTGAGATGATTTAAGATGGCTAATTCATATATGGGTCGGATCTAGATTCAGAGGATGAGAGCATGGGAGACATGGGTGTACATGGGCTTGGTGAGTGCTTTCATGTATTGGATTAGCCAGAAAAATTTTTGGTCGGGCCTAATGACTATGTATAAATACATAGGATGTATTAGGATTTTAGAATGCAGTGGAATATATATCTTTTCTCCCTCAATTCTCTCTTCTTCTCTTCTCTCTATAGTTGGCACCCCAGGATTCTTGAAGAAGCCCTAGAGAAGGGGGCATCTCTCTGAAGCCCAAGGAGGGAGGTGCCCCATTACAAATCCAGATGGAGGGTCGGTGGTTTGCTGCCCATAGAGAACGTCATAGGTTCCTTCAGGTCTATGCTAAAGATTAGAAGCTTCTACAACATGGTATCAAAACTTGTGATGTTAAGGATGATTGGCGTTCGAGTGATATCATGGGTCTACAATATGGTATCAGAGCTAGGTGATGTCTGGGATGTTGTGGACGGCAATATACTTTACCACTTATAATCTAGGTTGGGGGGTTCAACCAAATTTTTTATGACAATGATAACCAGTGGTTACCCCAATGCCATAAGAATCCACATTCATGGATGCATGTTATTATGATATGCCCTATCCATAATATCAATCTTCTCCAAATAATAATGAGTCAACTTATGAAGAGAGGATTAAGCAAGTATTAGAACTTACCAATCAACCATTGAACAATCCAGATGACCAAAGGCTTAACTCATTAGGAAAAAACCTAGAATTCACAATGTAGACCATGATCCAACTTATGAATTCAAACTCCAAAGCCATTGCTCATCTAGAAATATAGTTAGATCAGTTAGTCATCGCCGTTAGTAAAAGTGAGTTGCCTAATCAACTCGAGAGTGAACCAAAGGGATCGTACGTAGCTAGAAATCTTAATGTCCCTATAACTTTTCCTGAACAATCATATATAAATCTTGAAAAAGAATAGGTCATAGAACAACCTTGCATAACCAAAAAGATCCTTTTAGATCATATTAATGAGGTAGCAAAATATAGGACAGAACAAGAATGGTGAGATAAACCATTTCCATCATCATCTTCTTTACCTATGGTTATGAAAGAACCTCGCAAAATTAAAAAGATCCTATTAGACCATATAACTAAGGCAGAAAAATATAGGAACGAACCAAAATTATGGGATGAACCAATTTTATCACCTTACTTATCTATGGATCCATTTCCAAGTGCCTTAGAATCATCCAATCCTTTTAACGGGAAAAAAGGATCAATTGATGAGATGATGGAATCAATATAGACTTTTCAAAAACCATAAGTAAATAACATACTAGAGAAAGCTTCACCCACAAATCTTTTCAAAGATTTGATAAATCCCTATTTGGCTCATTATGAGGTGGATGATTTTGATGATGATGAGTATAATATAGAAGCTAACGACCAAGTAGATACACCCTATCCTAAAATCATCCCACCATGGATTGAAAAACTTGAGCCACCACCAAGCCCACCAATAGCTCCTTTGTTAAAACCATCAACTAATCAAGAATTGAAAGTACTTCCTAATGATCTTACTGATACCCTACCAGTGATACCTACATAGGAAGACCAACTCATGAATGTTCTAAAAGCACAGAAAGAAACTATTGGATGGGATATTACTAAAATAAGGGATGATAAGTTTATGAATGATTTTTTTATATTCGACACTATTTTTGAGGATGGCCTCCAAAATTTATCAACTATATTAAAAAGATGGATGGAGACATATTTAAAATTAATTTAAAAAAAGTGTCATATCTTGGATCAAAGAGAGTTGATGCCTAAACATATCAGACATGAAAAAGAAATTATGATAGATCAAGCTATAGTTGAAGAAATTTCTAAACCACCACCCTCAATTTTAGCCCATCAAACATAATTCCTTCCTAATTGTCATAAAAACTTTAGTAATTTTAAATTTTGGAATAGCATACTTGCTCTAACACTGTTTGATTAGGGCTATGTTTAACCTCCGAAAAGCATTTCATGAATGATTTTCTACCATGATGACAAGACCTTCTAATTGACTTTATCTTTTTGAAATCCTGAAGGATGCACTAAAATTGATGATATCAAAAACTTCTTTCCAGGGTCTAGTTGAAAATATTAAACTTAGTGCCTACTGAGAGGCAACCTAGCTTTTAGCTTTTGCTTCTACATTTTTTTTTTATTTTTTTCTTTCTTTCAAGACTAAGTTGGGGGCAGAACTATAGATCTATGCTAGAAGAAGAATAATTAAACCCCAAGCCGAGTTGAGAATATATTAAGTCAGGTGAACTCTTTCTTTGTTATTTTTCTATCATTTATTACACTCTATTTCTCTCCTTCGTTGAAGACAACAAAAATTAAGTTGGAGGAAAAGGATAAATAAAAATAATTAAGTCCTCAAGTATGATAATAATTAGTCTTATGTACCTGATTTCGTACTAATTTGAAGTTTTTCAAGCATTTTAATCGATGATTGATTAATGGTTTAAATTTTTTTTGAAATACTAAGGACCAAATTATTAAGAAAAATCAATAAATGATACGATCTAGAATAGATAATTTTTTAAGTAATTCTAAAATCTTCTTTCAGTCAATATTCAATAAAGAGTCTACTTTGTATGGGTATGAGTGAAAAAAAATTAAAAAAAAATAAAAAGCAAGTTCTAAATATTAATCTTCCATTGAGTAACCAGGTTCCATTGCCTCAGTAAGTAATGTTATTCATGTCAAAAAATGGGTAATGTAAAGAAATTTGTTATACAGTTAGTTTTAATTAATAGCCTATTTGACTCGAGTCAGTAAGCCGGCTCGAGGAGTGTTCTACATCTAATGTTCTAAAGCCAATTGGTTTGGGTATCATTGGTCCAAAGCTCGTTACAAGGATCAGATAGAAAGCTTAAAGGTTAAAATATTGCACTAACTATAAATTAAAAAGAAAAAAAACTCTAGTCCATACTAAAGATAGAAGATTTAAAGAATAAAGATGGAGAATTAGTTAAAGAAAAGCTCTAAAATTTTTTATTCTTCACTTAACCACTGTTTAGGATAGAATTAATAATCCGATGATGTATTTCTTAAATCTCTAACTAGGTATTAATTGACTTTAAGATGATCTAAAGAAACTTTTATATCCCATCGAGTCAGTACATACTTTTATTTTTTCTTTTTTTACTCGAGAATGAGTAAAACTCAAGTTGGAGGGTGTGATAACTGTCATAAATCTATAAATAAAAGCATTAAATAATATAATATTTAATATTTATTTTAAAAATTAATATTTTTATTAATATTTTGTAGGAAAGAATCTCATCAAAATGAAGAGCTCAATTTATGGATTCAAATGAATTAAATTTTACGTAAATCAGAGCTAAATTGAAAAAGATATGAAGGCTGAAAACTTAAATAAAAAAATATTCTCGATCGGTTCGGACTGAATCGGTCAGTCCAAAGAAAACTGGCCCATCAGTGACACAACCTACCAAAGCCCATGTCTAATGCAAGCTCGTGCAAAAAATGGCCAGGCCCAGCTGCCTCCACCCATGATGTCATCTTGACATCAGAACCTACGCGGTCCACCATGGATCGACTACCAGCACGGTAGGCATGGACCCTTAAAGGATCCACAAAAAAATAATCACAACATTTGGAGGCAATTTTATCATTTCGGGTGGCATGGTGACTGTGGATTGGCTGCAGTTTTCATGGTGCTTGGTCTACAGTGGTCCAGCAGCTTCATCAAGCATTAACGGATGGCTCTCATCTCTTTTAGTCAACATCCAATGGTGATGACCATTTCCTAATTTGATTCAGAGTTAGGCATCCCAGCATGATCAAATGGCCTAAAACACCTTGATAAAGAGATCCGATGGCCCGAAATCAATCCACTTTGATCTAGGTCTTTAAACGATGGTTTTATGATGGATTTCAAGCCTTTAGATCTTGATCTAACCCCCAGGAATGATCTAGGTGATGAAGTTTGATCCAAACTCCAATTGGACTTCGACAAGGACTCATAAACCCCATGTTTTCATCTATTTATGCCCTATTACACCAAAGATTGAAGAGAGCCCCCTATGAGGGTGATTAGCCCTCAAACCTCTCTCTTCTCTCTCCCTCTCTCTTCTTTCTTCTCCAAACAGGGCTCTTTTCTTTTTCTTTTTTCTTTTCTTTTTCTTTTCTTTATTTTAAGAGATCTGAAGATGTTGGAAGCTAGAAAATTTCAAATCATGAGCAGCTAAAGCTCAAAATTCTGGGATGTAGATGAAGTCTTCAAGCATGGATTATATTTTTTTTTATTTTTTATAATTCTTTTATGCAATGAATAATATGTTCTCCTATCCAATCTTAACTCTTATTCTCCATGCATGAGATCTAATATTAACATGCTTATTATTAATTATATTTAAATAAGCTATATTTATGGAGATAAATTATGATCGAGAGATACAGTCCATGCTCGATTTAATAGTTTATATTAAAAAAATTAATAAAAAGCTATATTAATAATTTTTAAAAATTAAAGTATTGAATAATTTATGATTTCATAGAGATGGATCATTATCAAGAGATATAATTCATGCTTTAAGAAAATAAATTATAGTCATAACTAAATTCTTAAAATAATAAATTCTTACATTAAAAAAATTACTACAATCATGCTAGAGATGGATTTGAAATTCTAGAATATCTTTAATTAATTTAAAGTTTTAATAAATGAAGTAATTACTTTCTTTTAATTTACTAAATTATAATTAATTTTTTAAATTTGTTTAAATTTTTGCTTTAGAGATTAATTTAAAATTTTATTTTTTTAATTAAATTGAACATAACTCAGTCTTCAATCTTCATGGAAATCGACATCCGACTCACCACTATCCTAACTATTAAAATCAGATCTAATTTTTATTTATTGCAGTAACGACAAGCAATCGCTAAATTTAATAAAATTATGAACTCTATCTAAATAATCTTTGCTATTTCTTGATCTATTTATCCAACTTTTATCTATTGTAGGATAAAAATGATTGAACTTGCAACTTATCTAAAAATAAGAAAAAATATACAATCAATATTAAAACAATGAGTAAAAGTATCAGTCATTTCATAAAATCCAAAAAATAACAACTATTGTAGTTCATTATACTAACTGAAAGCTCAAAAATACAACTAGATATGATATTAATAGCAAACTATAAAAACAACTCAATAGCTAAATACTATTTTATCATTTAAAATGGCTTACATAGTAGATGCATCTTATCATCAACTAATAGGTAAAGAAGATCCTATCCCATTCAAAAAATGCATTAATTCTAGATCAATTATAGTAATCAAATGATACGCAATAGAGGTCGAAAGAAATTTTAGCAGCATTTTTTTAGTTCTTCTATGTAGGGAGAATAAAAAAGAAATACTATCCAAAATTTCTTTTGAACCCTCAGCATACCATTTGATTATTATAATGATCTATAAAATTACTTGCATTTTTTAAACTATCTATACTAGATAATTAATTGATCAATATACATAATTCTTTCATCCATACAAAAATAAATAAATATACAGATAGAGTTGAATATGTACATTAATTAAAAGATGGGTCTATGGTTCTATACAATATAAATTTTATTAAAATTAACTCATAATTAATGCTGTCCGATACCTTCCATCAGCCTGAGTGTGTAGGGCGCACGAGGGTTGGATGCCAGCTGGGACTAGACGCTCAAGCACGCAAGGCCAAAACTTAGGTTCCATGCATCTAATTAATTAATTAATTAACATGCATAGATATTTTATTGGGCTTTAACAAGCAACAAGAGTTTTGCCAATTTGCCAATTTTGAATGCTTAAAACACCATTACATAAGTTGGTAAAACAAATCATCTACATGATAGTAAACCATAAATCTATCTATGTAGGTATTGCATTATCATTTATATCTTGCTAAGCACAACTGGAGGTAATTATAAACAAGGAGCAATGAGTTACTTATAATGGACAATGATACAAAAAAAGACCAGTAGATATTGTCTTTATCAAATACCTACATCCAATAAAAAAAATATGAAAGCTTAGTAGATGAATAGTGTACCTATTTTAAATTTATCCATAGCACATTTAAGAAATAGTTTTCAAATAACATACTGGTGGTCGGAGAGTGAGGGGCGTGGAGGAGCACTGGCAACTGTGAGGGGGGTCAATGGTCAGGGAATAAGTAAACGGGAGCACTGGTAGTTGGAGGGGGGTGACACAATCGAGAAGTGAGGGGGCTGAGGAGCATGGCTCGCTGGGAGGGGGAGGGGTGCTAGCAGCCAGGGAGCTTGTGAGGCATGGGTGGGGCTTCATCGGGACCAAGAAAGGAGGGGAGCAAAGCATCGGTCAGTTAAGGGGATGGCTGAGAGGCAGGGGCGATGGGGTGCGGCATCGGGGAGGGGGCGTGGGTGTGGGCGCAGCGGCCGTGAGGGCTGAGGGGGTTAGGGTGGTCGGGTGGCTTTTATGCTTGTGCAGATGGCCGCCGGGGCCCGGGGGGAGGGGAGGAGGGTAGTGGTCTCATGGAGCCAGGGTGGATGGTAGGTGCGGCACGAATGACCATGACAGAGAGGTAGAATGGCACTGCAAAGGATGACGTTAGGGTGGGGCCATGGGGGGCACGTTGGAGTGGGGTGGGTGCCACACCAGCAGTGATGGATTGATCGAGATGGGGGTCGGGGGTGGGAAAGAAAGGAAGGAAGAAGGACACGAGCGGGTATGAGGGGGGAGTGATGGTGAATATGGTTAGGGCACGGGAGGCAGAGGGGGAGGGTTAAGGAAGCCTGTTGATGCATTTTAGCACCATTAATTAACGATGCTAAAAGAGCATCGAAAAATAAAAAAATATCATGATGCTTTTTCTGAAAGCATCGACATTGACCATCGTTATACTATACAATACTTTAAAGCATTATTAAATCCTTGATGCTTTTAAAAACCATCGATAGGTCGTGCGACCTACCGACGCTTACCAAAAGCATCAACAGGTCGTGCAGACCTACCGACGCTTGCCAAAAGCATCGGTAGAAGATAATCGGCAACTCCTCATTTTTTTATAGTGGGAGGTAATCATAACACGCATCCTGTGCATGTGGATTTGGAGCATACCAGATGACTAGGCTGCATGAGCACATAAAATTTATTTTTAAGTTATTATTTTATTTTTTAAAAAAAAATTTAGTCCTAGTTTGTAGCTCGAGGAGGCAGTTGGGGGCTTGGAGAGGCTATGATAGCAGCCTTTGCGAGATGCACCTAAATGAAGGTGATGCATTTATATTCTTATTATTATAGTTGCAGGGCAAGCTTGTATAGTCTGTTACATCGTAGATAACTACTTGTAGCCATCTCATAGTTAAAGGTGTAGAGGAACTTGCAATGCCTTATTTTTTAATGGTAGATCTGAGCCTTCTTCACATTTTCGTATACTAAGATTATCATGTACTGCTGGATGAGAATCAGACAATGCCTAAATCAAGAAATCAGTAGACCAACACATTATCATGTACTGCTAGATAAAAATCATTTTTCTACTAATATATTCACTGAATATTAGCGATGGTATTAGCGAAAAAAATTTTCATCGCTAATAACATCTTTTAGCCACTACAACACCAACTTAAAAAATAGCCATCACTAATACTATTAGTGATGGTGGTTTCATTATTAGTGATGGCAAATATCGTTGCTAAAAATATAATTTTTTTTAAAATATTTAAATATTAAAAATTATTAGCGATGGAAAATTTGATTTATTAGCGATGAAAATCTTACCATTGCTAATAATAAACTATTAGTGATGATTTTTTAATTATTAACAATGACAGTCATCAATTAAATTATTTAATTTTTTTTTTTTATAATATTTAAATATAAAATAATTATTAGCGATAATAAATTTTATCTATTAGCGACGAAAATCTTGTCGTTGCTAATAAATTTTTTAAAAATATTCTTAACAATAAATTAAAAAAATAATTTTATTTGAAAATATTATTCATGATGGAATTAGCAATGGTTATTTTTCTATCACTAATAATCTAGAATATAATTGAAGTCTGATTTGAATCCAACTCGAACTCGATTCAAATCTAATTTGAAATCCCGCCAAACCTAATTTAATTAGGCTTTGAATCCAAGTCCTACTTAGATTATAAAATTTAATTAATCTCAAATTAAGTCAAGATTAATTAAATTAAATTTATTTTAAATTAATGAGAAGAAATTGATTTTTAATTTGGATTCAATTTGAATCCAATTTGAATCCGATTCGAATCCAATTCGAAATCCTATCAATCCTAATTTAATTAGACTTTAAATCCAAGTCTTACTTAGATAGTAAAATCCAATTATCTTTAAATTAAATTGAGTCTAATTTAATTTAATTTAATTTAATTTAATTAAAAAAATATTTATAATTTAAGTTTGATTCGAATCTAATTCAAAATCCTATCAAATCTAATTTAATTAGACTTTGAATCCAAATCCTACTTGGATTATAAAATATAATTAGCCTCAAATTAAGTCAAACCTACTTAAATTAAATCTAATTTAAATTAATTAAAACTTAATCCATGATTACATTCGAATTCAATTCGAACATGATTCAAATATAATTCAAAATTCTATCAAACCTAATTCAATTAGACTTTGAATCCAAGTCCTACGTGGATTATAAAATCTAATTAGACTCAAGTTAAGTCAAGATTAATTAAATTTAATTTAATTTAAATTAATTAAAAAAATAATTTTTAATTTAGATTGAATTCGAATTTGATTTGAATTCAATTCAAAAATCTATCAATTCTAATTCAATTAGACTTTGAATCTAAATCCTATCACTACTACAGAAAAGAGCTATGGCAGCAGTTTCAAACTATTGCCATAGCAAAAAAAATTGCTGCCATAACCTATGATAGTGATTATTCAACCACTACCACTGAAGCCATCACCATTGGTCTATGGCAATATTTTTTGTAGTGGTTAAGATAATCGTTGCCGCATATTAGGTATAGCAATGGTTCATTAAACGCTTCTATATATGAAACTATTGCAGTGGTATATAGTAGCAGTTACATAACCGCTGCTTTATCTATTATAGTAGTTGTTGTTAAACCGTTGTTATAGAATCTATGGCAACGGTTAAGTAACCACTGCCATAGGTCATCTATGGCAGTGGTTATATAACCGCTGCCATAGATCATGTAGTAGCAGTTTTATAATCACTGCCATAGTTTATGGCAGCAGTTGTCACACGATCTACAATAGCAATTGACATGCCAACAATAGTGGTGACAACCGCTACCGTAGATTTTGAATAATAAAATAATATATATTTTTTAATTTTTAATTTTTTTACTTGATAAATGTAGTTTAACATATAACACAAAAATATATCTAAAATAACACAAGAATACATCTAAAATATTTAAATTTTATTACTAAATAAAATTTATTATAATATTTTTAAAAATATATCAAAAGTTTGCTAAATCTACATCTAAGTCATTGTTATCGAGAGAAAATGGAGTACAAGCTAAAGGAGCTAAAGCTAGAATTGAAGGGGCTGAAGATGAAATGCTGGCTAACATATCCTTAAGGCCCGTGAAGTCAATTCCAAAATAAATAGAGAGCCTCATCACCATAGTGGTTATGATGCTCTGTAGCTGAGATTTGTGCTCTCAGCCTAAGGAGCCTGCTCCATAGATTGAGCTACCTACACCAATGCCTCAAATTTCTCCCATCTGACGATCCTGAAAGCATGTGAAAAGATGCTCGCCTCAGACCAATAGCTATCGATGTATGTTCGAGCCTGCATTAGATCCTCCTAAAGTGCTCAGGCCCCAAGATCTGAGACAGATGGTCATGAAGGCTAGAGGTGTTTGGGCCCTCATTTGTGAGCACATCTAACTACTCCTGTAATTGCAAATTGATAATCACCATAAATTCATCAATAAAAATATTAATTTATTAATTTATTTATTTTTATTTTTAAAAATTAATATTTTTATTTATTTTTTAGAAAATAATATTCATCAATAGAAAGAGCTCATTTTTTTATCAAAATAAAATAAATTTGAAGCAAATCAGAGTTAAAATGAATCCAATATAAACTTTTAAAGAAAAAGAAAAAATATAAATAAATAAAAAAATCGGCCAATTCAGTTGAACCTGGCTTGGTTCGCCCAGCTGATCAGCCCCCCACCCATATCTGGCTTAGTCCGCTCGCTTAAAGCCTTCAGAACCCGCGAAGCCCGACCCATTCCTCAACCCACCCCCTCCAGCATTGATGTCAGCATGATGTCAACAAGTCGCACGGTCCATGGTGGACCAGCGGATGATGCGGTACACGTAGACCCTTAAAGGGTCTAAAGAAATGTTCACGTGGCTCATAAAGGAATTTTGGTCAATTTGGTTTGCATGTTGTGCGCTAATTTGCTGGAGTTCATGTTGTGGCCGGTCTACAGGATCTACAGGCATAGTAAAGGCGCGATCCAATAGTTATGGTGGTTCCTAGTCAAGATCCAACAATTGTCGCTTTTTCCTGCTTTGATATAATTTTCCAGCTTCCCATCTGCATGATCCAATGGCTCTGAGCTCTCCCACTTGAGATCCGATGGTCATATCTCACCCAAAACTTGATCGGACGGCTAACGGACACCCCTGGCCTGATTTAAAACACCCTGAGCAGCATCCGACGATCAAAACTCCTCCATCAGGCATGATCGGATTGTCCACACTTATTCCAACTTGATCTGGACTGATACACATTGGTTTTTGATGATTTTTAAAGTGTTGGATTCTAATTTTATGACCAGAAGAACTAGCACTCACATAACTCGATCCAGGAAGTCTTTTAAAGTGATTTACATTCGAATTTCTCTTCATACACAAATCTATACCATGGTTTGGTCCCATATCGATTAACAAAAAAGCTCCTCCCTCTCCAACATCTATTTAAAGGACCCAAGCCTCTAGAATCAAATTATCTTCGATCAAGAAAAGCTGATGGTATAAGGTAGAGCTATGCTTGGGATTCATGGTTGCTTCGAGGCAGACGGTGCCAAGAGGAAGAGTGGGTCTTCTATACCATCTCAATACCAACACCGATTTGAGATCAAGATTAATCTGCTTCTAGTTTTTAGTTCCTATCTTTTTTAAATTTCTTATATTTAAATTCCAAATTAAACTTTAAATTAATGTAAATTTTATTTTCATGCTCTTTACTTTTATTGCAAGTTTATTTTTAATCACTCTTTATTTTATTACAAGTAGATGCTAAGATATAGGTAGTAGATCTTAGTATCAAAATTTATTTTCATACAATTTAAATTTTTATTAGTTATTATTTATTATAATTTTAAATTATATTTTTTATTTTAATTTTATTTTAAATTTTTTAATAAAAAATTAAAGATTTTAAAACTAAAATACTGTCTTTCCAGTGGATTCAACTCGACTCGCTACTATCTATATGCTTTTAATTATTTTAAAGAAGTCAGAATTAAACTGATAAATCTAGTGTCTTAATGATAATACCACTCTCTTATCAAGTTTTTGGCACTATTGCCGAAAAAGGCACAAACATTAAAATTTTTTATTTCTTTAATTTTCTTGTAAAAAATTATAAATAAAATTTTTGATCTTTTTATTTTTTATAAATATTGCTTACTAACATTTCTTGTTTATTTTGCAAAAAAAAGAGAAAAAAATTTTAAAAAAAGGAGAAGTAAGATAGCTTCCAAGTTTTCTTGGTGAGATAAATTCTAATCCTAGATTTTATTATTATTATTATTATTATTATTATTATTATTATTTATTTTATTTTTAAATTAATTTAAAAAATACCTACTTAAACCTAATTAAAAGCTTCATGATAATAGTAGAAACCCTAACTTCTTAGAGCATCCATCATATTAGTTTTTTTAATTTTCATTTGGTGATCGCTAGAGACAAGGTGAGCATCTCAACTTCAATTAATTTCATGCATCTAATTTAGTTGCATAGAACCCCTTATTTGAAAGTGATTGTACATATTCATCTTCTAAATCAACTTAAGGGCAACACTGATTAATCAAGATAAGGTGGGGATTTGATCATTCTTTCTTAGCCCACAAAAAATCAACTAGCATCCATCATTGACCTAAGCCTCTAAATTAAAATCAATTAGACATCGGCCCTAAGAACTCAAGCTCAATAGGACAAGAAATCCTAAGAGTTGGATCAGGTTAGGATTAGTCAATTTAACTGATGTCTAAGAAAAGTAGTTCAGAAATTACGTCCTAGAGGAAGGTGGTTACTTAATTAGTTCCGTTAGCTTACCTAACCAAGACAATTAGTGTCTAAGGCAAGCAATAGGGGGACTCCCACTAATCTTATACTTACCTGGCTAGTTGATTAGCTGATTTTTTACTTGGAGGGTTTGAAGGTGACTTTGATAGTTTGGAGCTGTCTAGATCTAGGACAACCTATAGTCAGGATTATTTGCCTAACTTGATTGGTAATTAAAATATCAAACCTAATCAAATCTAATTCTTTTTTCTTTTCTTAGTTTTAGAACTTCTTAGGATCTCTTCTTTAGAACTTTTTTCTCTTTCTTTTTCTTTTTTCATCCAAAAATAAAATTAAATAAAATTAAACTAAATTCAAAATAATTTTAAAAATAAATAAAATAATAATAAAATCATTATAAAATTTTAAAAAATAATAAAATATTTAAAAAAATCTAAAAAATTTTGAATCATAAGTTAGGATTGCACTAGTACATGCATGGTAGGAGATCACTTTTTCTAATTTAGTTGAATCCAATCATAAAATTGAATGACTGATCCATATTAAAATAGATAATTAAATGGTTGGAAATCTTAGAAAAATACCTAGATAGATGAAGAAATATTTTATTTCTTTCATCTGTAACCCATCAACTTGTATCCAGTTATCTGATATTCATGCTATCCACTATAAGATCAAGCCGACTACAATCTAGATGCTTCCATCTTTTTATGAGAACACCAATGAAGATCCTTACAAGTATCTGGATGAATTTTTAGAAATCTACTCTATGGTGAAAATTCAAAATTTTTCTAATGATGCTCTTAAACTAATTTTATTCTTCTTTTCATTAAAAGATAAAGCCAAGTACTGGCTTGGCATAATAGAAAGATCAATCCAAACTTGGATTGAATTACAACATAAATTTTTAAGAAATTTTATTCCATAAATCAAACCAACACTATGAGATGAGCTATCACTGGATTTGCTCAGCTTTCAGGACAACAAATTTACGAGTCATAGGAGAGACTTAAGAAACTTCTTAGAAAATATCCACACCATGATCTATCTAAGTGGAAAATAATTCAAGCTTTCTATGAGGGTTTAGGAAATCAATATAATTAGATGGTAGATGCATCCTATGGAGGTACATTCATGAACAAAAGTGAGGGTAAAGCCTATGTCTTATTTGAAACTTTAAGTAAAAACTCAATTAACCATACTTCATTATCTTTCTACCAAAAGTAGATAGGAATCCATGAATTTAAACATCCAGAATCTAGTTCTAAGATTGATTTGAACCTGATAAATAAAGTGATCCTTCTTATCCAGAATTAAATCAATTTCTAACCCTAGGTCAATAATCTCCTGCATAATTCATATCACTCTCTAATTATTAGAAGATTTATTTTATTTGTGCTAGCCCAACTCATCATGTGAGTGAATGTCCTATGGTTGCACAATTTTTATCTTTCATCTAAGAATAAGTCCAAGTAATGCAAGGCTACTTCAAACTGGTTAATGATCCATTTTTAAATTTATATAATCTAGATTGGAGGAACCACTCTAATCTTTCTTAGATATTCCAACAGACTCTGGTTCAGACCCAATTTCACCTATGCAAAATTATCAAAATGGGCTCCAATATCAAAATTATACATATTATAAAGGTCAGTCTAGTCAGTCTTTTCAGCCACCATATTATAATCAGCCATTATGCCCACCTCCTCAATAGATCAATCTAGCTAATGATAGATTTAATCAACTGCAATAATTAATTCTGACTCAATAACAATTGATTTTGAATCAATAGCAATCCATCATCAGACTAAAAGCTTAAATAGGATAATTAGCTAAGTTTACTATGAGGAGAGGATCAGGTCAATTTTCAAGCCTATCGATTGCAAATTCTATAAACAATCCATATATTATCTACCAACCACTTGGATTTAGTCATCAATCTACTGTCTCACCTAAAAATCCCTAATTAAAGAATGTCAAAATAATTTTTGAGATTAGAAGTGATAGTATTCTTGAGGATCCATACCAAGATCAGGCGATAGAGGCTAGTACTGATACTAGTTAAAATAAAAATTTAGAAGAAGAGGTTAGTACTGAAACTAGTTATAGAAGAAACTAAGCCTGAAACTAATACTGATGCTGGTTCTAATTTAAATAAGTTAGACAAAGAAAAGAAGAGAATAGATGATTTACCCAAGACATATAAATCGAAAACTTCATTCCCTTTAGCCCTAGAAGCTGGTTCTTTTTATAAAAACCAAGGGGCATACAATAAAGTATCTATGGAATTGTTTAAACAATATCATATTAATTTACCTCTAAAACTAAACCCATCTTTAGTCATCCTTTCAGTACCCATTAAATCAAATTTAACTCCTAATCTAAAAACTTAATTCATGAGCATTTTAGAAGAACAAATAGAAAAAATTCTTGACAAATAAGAATCTAAGAATGGGATCACAAATTATCTTCTCAAAATTAATAATTAATTTATTAATAAAGGGATCATAAACTATCTTCCTGAGATTGGCAATCCAAAATCAGTAGAATTTATCAATTCAATATTTGACATGGAATAGATAAGCTATATTGTGTCTAGCTGAAGACAGTAAACTTAGTGCTTGTTGGGAGGCAATCCAATATATATTTAATTTTCTTACACGTAATTATCTTTTTAATTTATTTTTTTAGGGTATGTTGAATAAGTTGGAGCGAGAACCAAATTTTCAAGAACCATGCTGGACCAAAAACATATTGCATCAGGTGTATTTTTTTCTATTCTTTATTATACCTTTTATTTTTCTTTCTTCATTAAGGACAATATCGATTAAGTTGATGGGAAAAATAATAAAATTATTAAAATTCTTAAAATCCTTGAAGAAGTTAGTATTTAGTATTTAGCATTTTTTTAAAAAAAATTGATACATAGATTAGAGAATTTGTGAGATATTGAGAGATCGAGTATTAAGAAAATCTAATAAAGAATTAAGTCTAGAACATAAATAATTATTTTTTAAGCATTTTTTATTTTTTCTACCAGCATCAAAGAATAGTCTACTTTTATAAGCTTGTGTAGGATAATTATATATTTTTTTATATAAAAAATTAAAATAAAATAATTTTTAAGTATTTTTCACTAAGTAATCAGGCCTCTTTGCCTAAGCAAATATTGAGTTTGGCATCAAAAGATGAAAATGACAAAGAAGCTCATTGTAAAGCTAGTGTTAACTCATAGCCTATTTGATTCGAGCAAGTAAGCCCAAGGGATATTTTATATCTAGTGCCTTAAAGCCAACTGGTTTGTGAGTCATTGGCTCAAAACTCGCTATATAAATTAAATAGAAAGCTTAAGATGTTAAGACACTCAATAGTGGTACAATGTTAAATATATATATACATACTGGTTTTTCATCGAGTAATCGGATCTCGTTGCCTAATAAGCAATGATATTCACGTCAAAAATTAGGCAATGCGAATAAAAAAAATCAATAAATGAAGGACAAAAGTAGCAATATACTTGCTCATATGAAAGTTTAGATGATTTAGAGATAAAGATAGGGATAATTTAAAAAAAGTTCAGAAAAATTGAATGTTCTTCACTTAATTTTTATATTGATAAGTATTAATACTCCAATGACATACCTTATGTATGTTTTACCGAACATCAATGATCATTTTGAAAATTGCTCGATAAAATTTGAAACTCTAAAAGCTTAAAAGGTATCTAAAACTAAATTCTTTCTTTACTCGAGGATGAGCAAAGATTCAGTTGGTGGGTGTGATAATCACCATAAATTTATTGATAAAAATATTAATTTATAAATTAATTTATTTTTATTTTTAAGAACTAATATTTTTATTTATTTTTTAAAAAATATGTTCACCAATAGAAAGAGCTTATTCTTCTAGTCAAAATGAAATAAATTTATAGCGAATCAGAGTTAAAATAGATCCAATATGAATTTTCAAAGAGAAAATATATAAATAAATAAAAAATTGGCTAGTTTCGTTAAACCCGACTCAGTTCGCCCAGTCGGTCGGCCCACCTACATCTGGCCCAGTCCACCCACTTAAAGCCTTCACAGCCTGTGAAGCCCAGTCCATTCCACAACCCACCCTCTCCAGCATTGACGTCACCAAAAAGTCAACAAACCGTGCAGTCCACAGTGGACTGGTGGATGATGCGGTATGCATGGATCCTTAAAGGATCCACAGAAATGTTCACATGCCTTATAGGGGCATTTTGGTCAATTTGGGTTCCATGTTGCATGCTGATTCGCTGGAGTCCATGATGCGGTCGATCTATAGGGTCTACAAGCACAGTAAAGGCATGATCCAATGGTTGTGGTGGTTCCCAATCTAGATCCAATGGCTATCATTTTTTTCTGCTTTGGTTTAGTTTCCTAGCTTCTCATCTACACGATCCAATGGCCCTCAACTCTCCGACTTGAGATCTGATGGTCAGATTTTGCCCAAAACTTGATCGGATGGCTAACGACGTCCCTGGCCTGATTTAAAACACCCTGAGCACCATTTGATAGTCAAAACTCCTCCATCAGGTGTGATCAGATGGTCCATGCTTATTTCGACTTGATCTGGGTTGATACACACTAACTTTTGATGATTTTTGAAGTGTTGGATTCTGATTTCACGGCCAGAAGCCCTAGCACTCACAAAACTTGATCTAGGAAGTCTTTTAAAATGATTTACATTCAAATTTATCTTCATACATAGATCTACACCATGGTTTGGTCCCATATCGATTAATAGAAAAGCTCCTCTCTCTCCAACATCTATTTAAATGACCCAAGCCTCCAGAATCAAATTATCTTCGATCAAGAGAAGGTGATGGTATAGGATAGAGCCATGCTTAGAATTCATGGTTACTTTAAGGCAGACAATGTCGAGAGGAAGAGTGGGTCTTCTACACCATCTCAACGCCAACGTCTATTCGAGATCAAGATCAACTTGCTTCTAGTTTTTATTTCCTATCCTTTTTAAATTTCATGTATTTAAATTCTAAATTAAATTTTAAATTAATATAAATTTTATTTTCATGCTTTTTAAATTCATGCTCTTTATTTTTATCGTAAGTTTATTTTTAATCGCTCTTTATTTTATTGTAAATAGATGCTAAGATCTAGGTAGTAGATCTTAGTACCAAAATTTATTTTTATATAATTTAAATTTTTATTATTTATTTTTATTATAATTTTAAATTTTATTTTTAATTTTAATTTTATTTAAAATTTTTTAATAAAAAAATTAAATATTTTAAAACTAAAATACTATCTTTTCTGTGGATTCGACCCGACTTGCAACTATCTACGTGCTTTTAATTATTTTAAAAAAGTTAGAATTAAACTGATAAATATGGTGTCTTAATGATAACATCGTGCTCTTATCATAAATTTAAATAAAATATCATAAAAATACTATAATACTAATTATAATAATCTATTTATTACTTATAAAAATTCTTTTGATCGTGGTATTCATCGACCTACTCTTCTTGTCCATATAGCTAGATCAAAAGATGAAGCTACAAGTGGATATCATCTCTACAACAATGGATCAGCTTATTAGAAACATACCAAAAATATCAATTTAATTTATAAACTAAGATTCAAAATTTATTACCTCTTTATGCACATAATTGGTCATAGACTCATGATTTTTATGGGAGGTAGCTTAAAAAGTATTTAAATCATAAGTATTTAAATAACAAGTATTTAAAAAGTATTCAAATAAAATTATTAATGTATTAAAAAATTTAAAAATTAAAAATTAAATCTAAAACTTTTGGCTCCACCAGTACCAACCATCCCCTCCCACTGACTCGGGGGACAATCCTGAATCTAAAGAACAAGCTCATCAGGAGTGTCTCATGCTATAAAAATTCTAACTATTAGCGATGGTTAAACACTGTCACTAATAGTCCATCTGCCATTGCTAATAACGTTGTTGTCACTAATATTATCATAAAATTCAATCTAAAATTTTTTTATCATTAATTACCATTATTAGTGATGGAAAAATTTACTGTCGCTAATACACTTATTAGCGATGAATTTTGCAATCAAAAAATTTCATCCCTAATAATTTTTTAATGCATAAATTATTTTTTCTAAAAAATATTAGCGATGGCAAGGTCATGGCTAATGCCATCGTTAATAATTATTAGTGATCAAAAATACCATCATTAATATGGTCACTAAATTTTTATATTTTTAAATTAAATAAAAAAATTTATTTGAAGAATTAGTAGTGATGGAGTCTTCATCTTTAAAACCATCGCTAATAGTATTAGAGACTATAGATTTTATTTTTAATACCATTGCTAATAGTTAATTTATTTTTTTTAAAAAATTAATAATAATATTTTTAAAATCTATCTTAATTTTATAATATCTATTATAATTAAAATTCAAAAATAATTTGATAATCAAAAATAAAAATCTAATTATAATTTATTAAAAATATAAATTATATAATATTTTTTATAATTAGTATCAAAAAAATATAATACATCAAAAAAATATAATACATAAAAAAAATAAGTTCGATCTTCATCATCATCTGCCTCCTGCTCCTCCTACTCCCACTACAAAAAAAATGAATATTAGTGATGGTAAAATATTCCATCGTTAAAAATAACTTTTTTCAATCAGAACACCGACTAAAAAATTTGCCATCGGTAATAGTATTAGCGACAGTAATATTAATATTAGAGACGGCGAATACCATCTCTAAAAGACTAAAAAATTAATAAAAATATTTAAAAATAATAAAAATATTAGCGATGGTATATTTTGATTATTAGCAATAAAGAATTTATCGTCGCAATAACATGCTATTAGCGATGGCTAAGTTAACTATTAGCGATGATGCAAGCCATCGATAAAATTATTTAAAATTTTTAAATAATTTTTAACATAAAATAGGTATTATCGATCATGATTTTGAATATTAGTGACTAAGAAATTATCATTGCTAATAATTTTTTAAAAAATAACTTGGGAAGAAAATGATTATTTTAAAATTTTATTGAAGATGGAATTAGCGATGGATGATTATCCATCGCTAATAAAATAGGAATTAATGATGGAATTAGCGATGGGATGTTTTCGATTGCTAATAATCTGGACCATGACTCAATCCAATTCGAATCCAATTTAAAATTCTACCAAACCTAATTAAATTAGATTTTGAATCTAAATTCTACTTAGATTATAAAATTTAATTAACTTCAAATTAGATTAGGATTAATTAAATTAAATTTGATTTAAATCAATTAGGAGAAATTGGTTTTCAATTTGAGTTCAATTTGAATCCAATTTAAAATCTTATCAATTCTACTTCAACTAGATTTTTAATTCAAGTTCTACTTGAATAGTAAAATTTAATTACCTTTAAATTAAGTCAAGTATAAATAAATTTAATCTAATTTAAATTAATTAAAAAAATAATTTTTAATTTAGATTCAATTCAAATTTAATTCAAAATTCTATCAATCTTAATTCAATTAGACTTTTAATTCAAGTCCTACTTAGATAGTAAAACCTAATTACCTTCAAATTAAGATAGTCTAATTAAAATTAATTTAATTTTAATTAATTAGAAGAAATTAATTTTTTATTTGGGTTCAATTTGAATTTAATTCAGAATCCTATCAATCCTAATTTAATTAAGCTTTTAATTCAAATCCTACTTGGATAGTAAAATCTAATTACTTTTAAATTAAGTCAACTCTAATAAAATTTAATCTAATTTAAATCAATTAAAAAAATAATTTTTAATTTGAATTTGACTTGAATGAAATTCGAACTAGACTCGAATCCAATTCAAAATTCTATCAAACTTAATTCAATTAGATTTTGAATCCAAATCCTACATAGAATATAAAACTCAATTGATCTTAAATTAAGTCAAAATTAATCAAATTAAAGTTATTTTAAATTAATTAAGAAAAATAATTTTTAACTTGGGTTCAATTCAGATCTAATTCGAACTCAATTCAAATCTAATTAAAAAATCTATCAATCCTAATTCAATTAGACTTTAAAATCCAAGCCTTACATGAATAGTAAATCCTAATTATCTTTATATTAAGTCAAGCTAAATTAAATTTAATCTGATTATAATCAATTAGGAGAAAATAATTTTTAATTTAGGTTCGATCTAAATGTAATTGAAACTCGATTCGAATCCAATTCAAAATATCCTGTCTAACCTAATTTAGTTAGACTTTGAATTTAAGTCCTAATTAGATTGTAAAACATAATTACATTCAAATTAAGTCAAGTCTAATTTAATTTAATATGATTTAAATTAATTATAAAATATTTTTAATTTAGATTTGATTTGAATCTAATTCAAATCTGATTCGAATCCAATTCGAAATCATGTCAAACCTAATTCAATTAGACTTTGAATCTAAGTTTTATACAAAATATTAAAATCCAATTAGCATCAAATTAAGTCAAGCCTAATTAAATTCAATCTAATTTAAATTAATTAGGATTTGATTCATAAATTAATTAAGTCTAAAAATTTAATAAAATCAAATATTAATTTTTAATCATCCAAAAAATGACTTAGGGGATAAAAAAATTAATGAAAAAATATTTTTATTAATGACAGCTTGAGTGACGGCATGAGTACCATTGCTAATAATATAAAAAATATTATTTTTGTTATATGATTATTAGCGACGAAATGACTATTACCGATGGAATCAACCGTTGCTAATAATTTTTTGTATATTAGTGATGGTAAATGATTATTAGTGATGGCATATGCCATCGCTAATAATTTTTCCACCTCATTTTCGCCCATCCTATCGGGCACCCTCATTTTTCTCCATGCCACCGCCCACCGCCCCTTATTTTCCACCACCCCACGTCCATCGCATTCATGTTTTTCCACACCCCCCGCCCTCACTATTTTATCCCTCACCGCACCGCCCTCTCCCCCACCTTCAATCCCCCCCGCCACCCCCTCTCTTCCCTCTCTCCGACTGTACCTAGCCTGCCTTCCTGAGCCTCCGACCGCTCCCACCTCTCCAAGCCCCTGGTCATCTCAACCCTCCCGACTACACTCGACCACCTCCCGAGCTGCCTCATCCATCCCTCCCTCCCTCGACTGTCTCATGCGTCCTTCCTAGAACCCCTGGCCATCTCTTGCCTCTCAAACTCCGATCGTTCAGTTCCCCTGCCACCCTCCT
The DNA here is from genome assembly GCA_006176705.1 of Cocos nucifera. Taxonomy (NCBI): domain Eukaryota; kingdom Viridiplantae; phylum Streptophyta; class Magnoliopsida; order Arecales; family Arecaceae; genus Cocos; species Cocos nucifera. The sequence goes on along the minus strand of QRFJ01003419.1, from coordinate 107,926 downwards.
CTCCCCCACAGTTCTGTTCCCTCGCCACCCCTCTCTCTCCTAGTCGACGGTCTCTCCCTGACTACACCCGGCCTGCCTTCCTGAGCCTCCAACTGTCTTCCACCTTTTTCGAGCCCTCGACTACCTCGATCCCCTGACTGCACCCGATCCGCCTCCTCGAGCCACTCACCTAGCCTCTCTCCCCGACCGCCTCCTACCTCCTTCCCAGAACCTCTAGCCACCTCCTACTTTTTCGAACCTTCGATCGTTCGGTTCCCCTGCCACCCTCCTCGCCCTCACTGTTCTTTTCCCCGTCACACCCTCTTTCCCCCCGACCGCCTCCTGCCTCTTTTTTCGAACCCCTAGCCACCTCATGCCTCCCCGAATCCTCGACCGTTCGACCCTCCCACCACCCTCTCTCCCTCATTGTATTCCCTACCACTCTGCTCTCCCCCCCGACCGCCTCCTGCCCACATTCTCCGAAACCCTTGGCCATCTCCTGCCTCCTCGAACTTTTGGCCCATTGGTTCACCCGCCACCCCCTCTCTCCCCCGGTCGTCTTGCCCTGACTGCACCCGATCCACCTCCCTGAACCCCTGGCCGCCTCCCGCCTCTCCGAGACCTCGAGTGCAATCTCTCGATCTCCCCAAGCTCCCGTTCATGGCCGCATTCCTAAGCCTCAGTCCCTGCTCACCTGTGCCTCCTCGTGCCTCAATTCCTACGTGCCAGCACATGCCTCAGTCCTATACGGTAGCCTTCTTCTATTGTGAGTATTAGCGATAATATTAGCAATAGCTAATACCATCAATAAAAATTATTATTTTTAATTAAATTATATTAATTAAGTAAAATTAGATATTAAAAATTATTTTAAATATGTATTAATTTATATAAGATTTGGGTTCTAGCAATGAGATGAAGGAGAAATCTTAATTTTTTGGATCAGGTTCGTTCAAATCTAATTGGATCGAGAGGTATATTTTAAAAATTTTCTTTTATATCTAAATCAGATCTAACACTTTTTAGATCTGATTTTATAATCTGATAAATAAAAAAATTAAATTAAATTAAATCTAAATTAATGTTACCTTGGTTTTGGATAATCCGATTATCCTTTGATGATCCTGCTGATTATCTGAGGTTCTGGATCTAGCCACGCAAGCACCTGACCTCTACCGATATCCACTCAGGATGGATCTGAAGATCTTCTCCTTCTTTATTATGTCTCCAAAAATTAAATCTGGATCTAATTTGGAGGATCTTCAAAACTCCTTCTGAAGATCAGCAGTCATCTCTGCAGTAGTACTGTCTTCTTCCTTTCTCGTCAGCATTTTCTTGCCTGGATCGCACCAAACTGAAGCCCAACTTCCTTGGGTGTGGAGAGGAGAGAGCGGATCAAAAGATGGCATGGAGGAGGGAGAGGGGCAGCCTTAGGGCTTGGGCTAAGAGAAACTCACTAAAAAGTTGGGCATAGATAGGATTTATTTATAGACCCTACTGCGCCATGCAGTGCTGCATCATCCCGACCAATCGCATTGCTTCGTACAATCAGATCTAAGTCTGATTGATGGGATGACATCACCTGATCTAATCAGATGAGAGCCCTATAGATTCATCCTTAGATGGTGCCTAAGACTGATCAAAGTCTATAGGCTTAAGGGTCACCTAAGTAGAATCCAAGAAGCAACCTGGAGTCCCATCTGTATGGGACTCCAGGCGTCCCTATCCATGGGCGCACGCCATCCTAAGCGTGCGCCCCCTCCTTTTCAAATTTCAGTGAGGGGACAAGCTCTATCTACTCTCCAATAAGTGCATGACACATGGGCAGATGTCCAAAGGTCAAAGGTCAATGTTTGACCAAAGTCAAAGGACAAGAATTAGCAGGTGATGAAAAATGGTAGGATGTTGTCTCAAATTTATCTCATAAATTAAGACAACCCTTTTCTGACCTGGACAAGCTCCAGTCAGACCAAGTAAAGATACCTGAGTGAGTACAAATATATTTGGCTCAGTCGAGACAACTTTTAATGATAATAAAGGAGAACGTTAGGCTCAATCATGTGCTAGCATGATTTTCTTGAACCTAATTGAATCTAATTCAAATCAATTGAACTGGGTTAGTCCAATTGATGATATCCAGATCCAAACCCTTGTTTGTGTGATCTAGTTAGGTTCAGTTCTATATGGTAATGGGATATGTCATGATCTCTATCATCGACATCATCGAAACTCCTTTCGATGGATCAGAACTCTTCTGATTCAGACAACTAGAATGATCGATCATCTAAATCATTCTAATTGCTCCCAAAATCCATCAGTGACACCTAGCAGTATATGGTGGCAATCCATCAAAATTGAAAATGAACCTCTTGGTGCAGCTACTTGTGTGATTAAGTTCTTCTATCTTGAGCCCCGATCAGATTAGGGTTAAGGTGAACTCGTCAAACCCTAATTTCTATCATATGATTTAATCATTCGATTCAAGTCTGATGTAAAAATCTTAATAGAAACTCTTTCTATTATTTCACTTTCATGCCATGATCATCATAGGGACTGCTCCTCATCCACCGAGGTAGATAGATTTCATCTTGGTGCAATCCAATTCCTACAATGAACATGCTATAGCCAACATACACCTCAGGATTCTGAATGGCTAGGAGACCGAGTCATGGTGTAGTCAAACTATAACACCCTTAAGGTGAACTGCCGATGCACCTCAGGTCAAAGAACCAGACACACCACTGCAGCTTCGAGTCAGTCATCGATGAGAAGGTAGACTTTCTTATGACTACTCGAGGTGGTCACGCTCAGTGCCCTCGTTCTCTAACAAGTACCTGTACTCTTGCTCCAGTATTTCTACACCGTAGACTCAAGACTCATCTACTTATGAAGAAGCGATTGTACACTAATCTTCTGGATCAATCACCATCCTCATGACGATCCTACGATCAGGAGCCTTTTATAAGTTAATAAATGAAAATTCTTATCTTAAATTTTCAACTCTTGAAAATAAGAATTATCATTACCATTAACTCAAGGGATGTATCACAGACACTAAATACACATATGTGATAGAAAATAATCCATTTTATTATTTATAGTTAAAATTATAATTTTGCCCCTAGAAGTGTATTACAAGTGTCAGCCAATTCTGGCTTCTAGAGCACACATATCTAACACGAGAGTGCTCAAACCGAGAGAAGGTTCAACTGCAAATATGAGGCCGAGATGTACCCTCTCCGATCTCGACATGCAGCATGCTCGAATTGAGAGAAGATTTGGACAGCATTGTAAACACCAATCTGAGACGTATCCTGCATGCTCCGATCTTGCCATGCAGAGCGCTCGAATCGAGGAAGATTTGAGTTACAAACATGAGGCCGAGACATGTCCTATGCACTTTAGTCTCAGCATGCAGCATGCTTAAATCGAGAAAAGGTTTGAGTAGCATTGCAAACACCAGTCCGAGATGTGCCCTACATGCTCCGATCTCAGCATGCAGAGCACTCGAGCTGAGGGAGGTTCGACCTGCAAACTTGAGGCTGAGATGTACCCTATGCACTTCAATATCGATATACAACATGCTCGAACTGAGGGATGGTTTGGACAGCATTACAAACACTGACCCGACTTGTGCCTTGCATGCTTCGATCTCGGCATGCAGTATGCTCGAACCAAGGAAAGGTTCGGGCCGCATTGCAAATACAGGCTCAAGACATGCCCTGCATGGTTTGCTCTCGGCATGCAGTGTACTCAAACTGAGGGAAGGTTCAGGTCATATTGCAAACACAGGCTCGAGACGTGCCCTGCACGCTTCGATCTTGACATGCAGAGCACTCGAACCAAGGAAAGGTTTGTGCTGCATTGCAAATACAGGCTTGAGACATGGATTTATGTCAAATTACAAGCATTGGTACTTGTATGGGGATTGATTCATGGCAGACAATTGCAAGAACTTTGGAGGCTCTACTTATTCAAGACCTTGTTGATATGCAAGAGCTTAACGGTAATAGGCTTGAGTATATGATTAGCACATTTGGTAGATTTGATCTGGTTATTGATGGATGTCCATGTAGTAATCTTTTAGATAGAAACCATCATAGTCATGATGGATAGAGTTGTTATGGTTATAATCATGCTTACCCTCTATAGGATTGCTATCCCCTAAAGGCTAAGCAAGACTATAACTATAGCAACCTCTATAGTCTATTACGATTATAGCGGTTGCTATCTGAAAGATTATTACATGGACTTCCACCAATAACTAGATTAAATCCACCAAATATACTTATCATATATTCGAACTTGTCATCGTTAAGCTTTTGCACATCAGTAAATGTATTGGATAAGTAGAGCTTCTCATCCGCATATATTATCTCCCATGTCTTTCTATGCAGGTATCAATGCTTGTAGTTTGGACTTGGAGCTTGCCACATGACTAGGTCATGCGAGCAAATAAATTTTATTTTTAAGTTATTATTTTATTTTTTAATAAAATTTATATTTTTGGTTTGCAACTCGAGTAGGAGATCGGGGGCTTGGAGATAGAGGCTATGATGATTGCCTGTACAAGATGCACCTAAATGGAGGTGATGCGTTCTATTCTTATTGTTGTATGGTCAAGCTTAGATGGTATGTTACATTGCAGGCAATCGCTTGCAGCCATCTCACCATACTTTGGTGCAGAAGAATTTGTAATGAAGTGCAAGCTTGGATGTTCTGTTATATTGCAGACAACCGCTTGCAACCACCTCATGACTAAAGGTGCAGAGGAACATGCAATGCCTTACATTTCAATGATAAATCTGAGCTTTCTTCATATTTTCATGTACTGAGATTATCATGTACTACTGGATGAGAATTAAATAATGCTTAAATCAGAGGATCAGCAGACCAATACATTATCACGTATTGTTGGATGAGAATTATTTTTCTGCTGATACATTGCAAATATTAACTAATAATCTTTGTTACACGTGAGTTAAATTTTGATCATCTTGTTATGTTTTAATAGATATATATTTTGTTTGAATCAATTTTTAGGTCATCTACTTGCTTTAGTTATTTTTTTTTAGATATTATACATCATGTCTTCTAGAGGTCGGAGCCATTCCAGTCAAAGATAGAGCTCTTGAGGAGAGAGCGATCATGTGGCTAGCTCGCATAAATTCGCACATCTCATACTAGTGACCCCATAGTCATATGTAGTAGTGATCGACTCATAGACACAGAGTCATGGTCGAGGACCCGCCTAGCTCGTGGCACTTTCAACTCGGTCAGAGGATAGACAACTCATCCACATTCAGAGTCACTCGTAAGTACTACAACTTCAATTAATATGTTTCTAATTTAGCAATTCTAGAGTTAATATTTATTATTCAAAATCAATTTTGCAGCATGTTTAGAGAGTCTAGAGTATCTCATATGGTTACCAACATCATCTGATGCTTGATGTTGGGGGCCGATGAACGAGTTTTCTAGCTGACCATCTCGAGCATGTGATGTAGCCTGGGGGATGTTTTTGGTAAGTCAAAATTAGTTTAATTTATAAATTTTTGATATGTTGGTATTTAAATTACATATAAATACATGCTTGCTTCTATCTTGCAGGACGACTACCATTTTGAGACTCCGCAGGATGAGGAGGTTGGCCGTTAGATCTTTGAGGAGGTGGCCACATGGAGGCTCCAAGATGGCCTCTATAGCCTCAGGCAGTCCATCATCCAGCACTTCAATTTTCCATCACCATCGATCTAGAGATCCTTCATGGATCACTAGATGCGGGCGAATATATGGCAGGCCCTCTGTGATCAGTAGAGCAATGAGGAGTACTCTGGTAGCTAGCAGAGGGTCCCACAGAATCGGGCCATCCAGTAGGATTTGATCAAACATACGGACGGCTCGGTCGGCACACATGTTGTGGCCAACAGATTGATAACAAATCATTATCAAAGCTCTTCATTAGAGTTATAAAAACTCTTATATGCATATTTTAATTAATTTAATTTTATTATTTACTTATTATAGGCATGATAATTGGATCATCCACCAGACCAGCTGTCATTATGGTGGGCCACACACCAGTCTAGGAGGACCAGTGACTACTTAGATTCTACATCGCGATGGATCATGGTAAGAACTTCAAACTTTTTTTACTAATTAAGTTGTTACAGGATCTAATTTTATATTACAACTAATATATTTCTTAACTATGCAGATGCATTATATGATGTACATTTCTGAGAGGTACAATGATGACCTATCTTCTCAGCCTTCCTTGATTTTGAGGGATGGCTCAACGCCATCTTGGGGGGTGAATAGGAGCCGGATCATAGAATTCGGCCATAGCTTCGACCATTCATCATCTTGATATCTTTCAGCATCCTCACAGGCCTCAACATTTCAGACCTAGATTGATGCGCATGTGGAGCAGGTTGTGCAGAGACTTTTGAGCCAGTGACCTCAGAGCCTCTTGGATGCCGTCCGTAATTCTCTAGGATCCACAACTGCGCAATCAGGTGGACTCATTATTCCAGCCATCATATCAAATAATTATATTATAAATTATTTTAATTATTTTATATTTTAATTTTTAAAAGCTTTATATATTTAGGTTTGAGTCTGGAAAGGGGATCTAAGGCCAAAATATTCAATCTAACTATTCAATTGATGGGTCAGAGGTGTCTATAGCTTCGTATCATCGAATGAAATATATAGAAATAATTAATCTATTCGAGAATTAAAAGAGTGCATCAAAAGATACACCTCCATATCGAAATCTACTAATAATATTTTATTTTTTTCATTACAGGATGCTAGAACATCCGACTCTCATCCACCAGCTGCTAGAGAGGAGTAGGAGGAGGAGGAGGCTGGCAACGATGAGGATGGGACCTGATTTTTCTTTTTTGGATGTATAATATTTTTTTGATATATTATATTTTTTATACTAATTATAAAAAATTATATAATTTATATTTTTAATAAAATATAATTAGTTTTTTATTTTTAATTATCAGATTATTTTTAAATTTTAATTTTAATAGGTTTTATAAAATTAAGATAGATTTTAAAAATTATTATTATTAATTTTTTTAAAAAAATAAATTAACTATTAGCGATGGTATTAGAGATAGAATATGTTGTCTTTAATAACTATTAGCGATGACTTTAGAGACAAAGACCCCATCACTAATAATTCTTTAAATAATTTTTTTTTTAATTTAAAAATATAAAAATTTAGCAACCACATTAGCAATGATATTTTTGGTCATTAATAATTATTAGTGATGTCATTAGCCACAACATTGCCATCGCTACTATTTTTTTAAAAACTAATTTAAATATTAAAAAATTATTAGAGATAGAATTTTTTTATCGCAAAATCCATTGCTAATAATGTATTAGCGATGAAAAATTTTACCATCACTAATAATGGCAATTAGCGATAAGAGTTTTTTAGATTAAATTTTACGATGGTATTAGCGACGATAATGGGACTATTTGCGATGGCATTTAGCCATCGCTAATAGTTAGAGTTCTTGTAGTATCCTCTCCAGCAGTTGGTAGATAAGAGCTGGATGTTCCAACATCCTATAATGAAAAAAATAAAATATTATTAGTAAGTTTCAATTTAGAGATATATCTTTCGATTCTTGAACAGATTATTTCTATATGTTTTATTCGATGATACAGAGCTATAAACTCTTTCGATCCATCGATTGAATAGTTAGATTGAATTTTTAGCCCCTAAATCCCTTTTTCAAACTCAAATATAAATATACGAAGCTTCTAAAAATTAAAATTTAAAATAATAAAAATAATTTAATAATATAATTATCTAATGTGATGGTTGGAACAACGAGCCCAACTGATTATGCTACTACAGATCCTGAAGAATCTCCACGACCATATCGCAGATGGCATCTACAAGGCTTTGAGGTCGCTAGCTTAGAAGCCTCTGTATGACCTCCTCCATGTTAGATATATGTGCCCTAGAAGTCAGAATTGGCTGACACTTGTAATACACTTCTAGGGGCAAAATTATAATTTTGATTAAAATCAATAAATGTGTTATTTTCTATCACATATGTGTATTTAGTGTCTGTGATACATCCTTTGAGTTAATGGCAATGATAATTCATATTTTCAAGAGTTGAAAATTTAAGACATGAATAATCATTATTAACTCATAAATTACTCCCGACCATAGGATCATTACGAGGATGGTGATAGATCCGGAAGGTTGATGTACAATCGCTTCTCTTTAGTAGATGAGTCTTGAGTCTACGGTGTGGAGACACCGGAGCGAGAGTACAGGTACTCGTTAGAGAACGAGGGCACTGAGCGTGACCACCTCGAGTAGTCATTAGGGAGTCTACCTTCTCGTCAATGACTGACTCGATGCTGCAGTAGTGTGTCTGGTTCTTTGACCTGAGGATGCATCGGCAGTTCACCTTGAGGGTGTTATAGTTTGACTACACCATTACTCGGTCTCCTAGCCATATGGAACCCTGAGGTGTATGTTGGCTATATAGCATGTTCATTGTAGGAACTGGATTGCATCAAGATGGAATCTATCTACCTCGGTGGTAGAGGAGCAGCCCTATGATGATCATGAGAATCAAGTCCAGAAATCCATGGCCATGGTAGAGTGAAATAATAGAAAGAGTTTCTATTTAGATTTTCACATTGGACTCGAATCGAATGATTACATCATATGACAGAGACTAGGGTTTGACGAGTTCACCTTAACCCTAATCTGATCGGGGCTCAAGATAGAAGAACTGAATCACACAGGTAGCTGCACCAAGAGGTTCGCATTCAGCTCTGATGGGTTGCCACCATATACTGCTAGGTGTCACTGGTGGATTTTGGGAGCAATTAGAATGATTTAGATGATCGATCATTCTAGCTGTTCGAATCAGAAGAGTTCTGATCCATCGAAAGGAGTTTCGATGATGTCGATGATAGAGATCATGACATATCCCATTACCATACAGAACTGAACCTAACTGGGTCACACAAACAAGGGTTTGAATCTGGTGATCATCAATTGAACTGATCTAGTTCAATTGATCTGAATGAGATTCAATTAGGTTCAAGGAAATCGTGCTAGCACTCGATTGAACCTAACGTTCTTCTTTTGCTATCATAAATAAGTTGTCCTGATCTGAGCCAAAGGAGTTTGTGCTCAATCAGAGGCCTTCATATGGTCTGACTGGAGGTTGTCCAAGTCAGAAAAGGTTGTCTTATTTTGTAAGACATTACCTGCCATTTTTGGTCACCTGCCATTTCTTGTTCTTTGACTTTGGTCAAAAGTCTACCTTTGACTGGTCAAACGTTGACCATTGACACTTTGACTTTTGACCACATGTCATGCACCTATTGGAGAGCTGGTGGGGGCCTGTCCCCCTGCCAGAACCTGGCAAGGAGAAGGGCGCACGCCACCCTAGGCGTGTGCCCAAGTTGGAGGCGCCTAGGAGTCCTTGTTGGACAAGGACTCCATCTCCTTTTTGGATTCCAATTAGAGTTCTCCTAAGAACCAACTTTGACTGGTCTTAGGCGCCCTCTAAGGAGGAATCCAGGGGTCTCTATTCCCACCAATCAGATTTAGATCTGATTTCACAAAGGGTTGTGATTGGTTGGGAAGGAAGAGGAGTTGGATCACAGCTTAGTCTATAAATAAGACCCTGCGCCCAACTCAGATTAATGATTGAATCATAATTCCCATGCCCCAAGGCTGCCTCTCCCCTCCTTCCTCCATGCCATAGTCCACTCTTCTCCCCTTGCTCTCCACGTCCAAAAGGAGTTTTGGACCTTGGTTGGTGCGATTCCAGATCAAAGAAAGGCGATCAAAAAGCTAAGAAGGCTGCGCTGCTGCAAAGGACGACTGCTGATCTTCAAAAGAGTTTTGAAGATCCTCCAGATCAGATCCAGATCTAATTTTTGGAGGTGTGATAGAGAAGAAGAGGATCTCCAGATCCAACCCGAGTGGATACCGGTAGAGGCCAGGCGCTTGCGTGGCTAAGATCCAGAACCTTCCGCTGCAAACAGGATCATCAACAGGGTAATAGGATTACCCAGATCAGGTAAATTAAATTTGATTTAATTTATCTTATTTTATTTTATTTTATTAAAATAATAAGAATCAGATCTGAAACATATCAAGATCTGATTGGGATCAAGAGAAAAATTTTTGAAATATATCTCTTGATCTGATCAGATCTGAACGAACCTGGACCGGGAAATCAGGATTTTCCTTCAACTGGTATCAGAGCCATGGTTCTAAAATTGTTTAGATCTAATTTTAAATTTATTTTAATTAAAAAATAAGTGATTTTAGATGTCACATGAGATGTGATCAGATCTGAAATCAGAAAAAATTAAAATTAAATAATTTGGATCTAAGATTAGAAGATATGCATGACTAGTTCTAGAATAGAATAGTTCTATAGAATAGTTCTTGCATGTTTTTGATTTAATCTGATTAAATCATATTTTAGATCTTTTTATTTACTATTTTTTGATATTATAAGTGTTATAATAACATCTAAAAAATAGCAAATAAAAATTATTTAATTTTTGAATATCATATGAGATATGATTGATGCATGTCTAGACTAGTTGTAGAATAGTTCTACATAATTGTCTAGATTAGAATTTATTTTGATTAGATCAATTTAAATCTAATTTTTTAGATTATTATGAGATAATTTAGATCTGAAAATATGCATGATTTGATACATGAGATGTATGCAAAATATGCCATGATTAGATCTAACTTTATATATGAGATATATGATATAGATCTGATATTGTTTTGTAGTATTGAATGTTCCTGATTAAGGCGTTCCTCTTGGCCGTCCGGTCATAAGAACGAAGAAGGGTTTAAAGGCCCTCTCTTCCCATTCGATGGGGTGTTCTTATGATGTGTAGGGGTGCTGCGTGTTCGTCCTTAATCAGAGAAACCCAAAACTTACTTTCTGCAAAACCCTAGATCCTGAAACCCTAGGATTTATTGTGCATATTTTGTTTATGAACCCTACTTAATTAAGAATTAAGTTTATGGAATATTAATTAGGTCTAAAATTGAGAATTTCAGATCTAAGACATATTCATAATACTGGGTTCGGGCTTGGGTAGCTCAATTAGGTCTAAGCGGTTGATCAAACCGAATCAAGAGTTGGTTAGATGGGATCAACAATGCTTAAATTGACCAGCCTAATAGGATTAAGTCTGGGTCAAGATCGAGTCACGATCAAGCAAGACCTAATTAGGCTCAGAGGTTAGAGTCTGGATTGTAGGCTAACCCAATTGGTTCTGGCTCAATAATTTGGTGTCTAAGGTAAGTTTGGCACATACGATCGACTGGTTTTTAATTGGAAGCTACTCGACCTGAATGCGTTCTTGTACGAGTTAATGGCATATTCCTTCCACCGGTCTCACTTACCTAGCCATATCTACTGACACAGTTCTGATCTGAGGTGGTTAATAATCCAAGCTAACCCATTGATATTTAATCCTTCATAATTTTTATGAAAGCTATCAAACTTTGGTGCAATCAAATAGGAGTCTTACCCCATATGATGTTCCATAGTGCCCGCCCCATATGATTTTTGTTCCTCTATTAGAAAGTAGATAATTAATTAAAGTTGATGAAATCCAACATAAAGCAAGTTAGCTACAAACACATTATTTGATTCTATCATATTTATTTTTTGGTTTAATTTTTTAATTATAGTTTTTCTTTAGAATGCACTGCATATGCCCATTTATACAAGTAATCATGATTGATAAATTTAAAATCTTTAAAATATCTACAATAAGGAAATTAGATGCTTTCAGATAATACATTAAGTGATGTATAAATAGTAATCATCTATACGTTGAGATATACATTCTATGTATAAAATATGTATTAAATGCATCCACTTAAAAAATATACATAATGAGAAAATAAACTTTATCATTCGAAAACATGAATTGAATAGAATAAACTATATCATTTCTCACCACAAGTGGAAATTCTATATGCTTAACCATGACTTGACACATTGTCTTCATGGTTATCAGCATCCACTTGCAGGGCCTTCATCTTTTTATGAGCCATTCTTTGTTCTAACTTAAGTATCAAGATCCAAAGTAGTAGATGGTTGGTACCTCATCTCTTATCAGAGATATCGGCTAAAAGCAAGGCTCCATTGTAAATAAGTGGGAATCAAATACCCAGCATATTAGAAAACCAAGCAGTGGGATAAACATTAAAAGAATTATTTAGTCATTGTTTGAGTGAAATTCATTAAAATAATTAAGATAAACTTGGAAAAGAGTCTAATATTATTGATTTCATGCAATGCCTCTCCAAAGGCCCATGCACTCATCCTTACTTACCATCTATCTACTAGATACCATGTACCATATTTGCTAAATGCATTTTTTATCGCAATCCTTGTGATCACATCTCTTAATCTTTTTCAATTTCATGATAGAGAAATAACAGAAAGACGATCTGAGTGATTAGCATACAAGATACATATCAATCTTACTTTGTCACAATAAAAGAAATGCATGAGAACCATGATATCATCTCTTTAAAACAGGCTTGACTTTGTACTTTCAATCCGTCCCCATGGCCAAATCATTTATATGCAACCTTCATGATCCCATCATAGCTTGTTTTTTATTTTTCTTAGTCATTATAAATTTTAGATATCATCCCAAAATTTTTTGGTTGTACAATCTCTAGTATGTATCTAGGATAAGAACTTGAAAGTAAGGATAAAAGACTTTTGCTTTATAGAAATAAAGAAATCTTGAATTGATAACCTCCTGAACCTAATAAAATTTATACTCTTTTCAGAAAAGATTTGGCAAAGTCTAATTTGATTCTTTGAGAATATCAAAAAGGATGAAAGGAAGTATATATTTCAAAAAAGATGTATAGAACAGAAAGATAAAATGGAAAGTTTAACTTTCCACCAATGCAAAAAGTACGATAAATTAGTTCACTCTTCATTATTTTCTAAGAATGAATTTAGTATATTACTATCGTATCCATTTTTATTGATAATATCAACTTGTCATATAATGATATGCCCATGCACATCACTAAATAACATTCACGATTCGAGTTCTTCACCACTTTTAAGATGTATTGTAAAATTATTATTATTTTGAATACAACTAAATCCAAAGTATAACTCACGTTATCCAATAGATCACCAGACTCAATATGGACTATTATCACTATGAATATTCAAAAGGATCATCAGACTAAATGTAGATTATTTAAGCCACTATGAGTATCCAGCAGGATTACTAAATTCGATATGGATCATCTTTTCCACTATGGATATTTAGAAGGATCACTACTTAATGTAGATTACTTAGGCCAATACAAACATCGAAGAGGATAGACTTGATATAGATCATTTGACTACTATAGGTAGTGTTGGGTAAGATCCAAGAGCAAGATGCACGATATTGGAAAACCAAGTCACAAACCAAATTTTCGGAGGCCATAACTTAATTACATAATTTGACATCTACAACTATAGATTAACTTCCTAAGGGGTTAAATTAAGTTAAATTCTATTATTTAGGTCTTGAAATAGGCTAGTAAACTAAAACTTTTTTTTTGAAAAAGATTTTAATTAGAAGTTATCTTTCCATCAATGAAAAACTAGATAGAGCAATAGAAGATAAAGTTAATATATAAGTCGAGATCTACTTTTTATAGAATTTTAATATTTTTATGATTATTTATGTTAATCATATATTTTTTAGAGATCTAGTCCTGCACAAATTAGAAATAAGAATCTGACTCCAATTGTGAAAGGCCGGATATCCTTCTAGAATCTAAAAAGAGAAATTCTACTCAAATTATAAAAAAAAGAATTTTTACTAGTATTATAAATAGAGGCTATGTACCTCAGTTTTTGAGATATTAAGAATCCATGAAAGAAAATAGGACTTATTGGGGATAAACCCCGCTCCCACCGAAGTCCAGTCTGATGTGACTGATAATTGTAGAAAAGCTTCGATCGTAAATTCTTTCTCTTGGAATCTCTCTAGCAGTCAAACTTCCTTCGAAATTCTCCAACAGTCGAACTCCTTTCGGACCTCTCCAGCAGTCAAATTCCTTTCGGATCCAGCAATCGAACTTCTTTCAAACTTCGTCTTCAATCGGATCCCTCCATCTAATAATTTTTTCTTCAGATCTTTCCTCCCGCAGATCTACATGAAGAATCCTCCAGCAGACCTACTTTCGGATCTCCCCAACGGATCCATATTCGGATATCTCTGACGGACTTCTTTCAAAGATTTTTCCAATCGTAGAACTCCCGAACCCCTCTCAATCAAACTTTCGGCAATCACCCAGAAAGATCTCCCCTCGAATCTGGCTCCATACACAGCACGAATCGACTCACACACAAACTGCCTTAGAAAAGTCTGAACTCCTCTGGGATTAATATAACTCGAAGTTCTTCAACAACCGACATCTACTGCATCCAAACTCAAACTATTAAATCTCAACAAATTGACAAGTCATGATAACGGACACCACTCTCGACTGGCAAGTCGCAATAATAGATACCATCCTCCGTAATAAATTTTGCATGGCCTGAGCAGCCCACTACCAAATGGTTATGGCCGTCATTATCAGTTTGTTATAGGCTCCATCTATAAAAGGAATCCTCCAAATATGTTTTCTCTAGACTCTCTTCTTCTTCTCAAAATTCTACAACTTTCTTAACTATGCACTACATTTCTGTTGGCCGAAAGAGTTGACTTGATTGTCGGAGGGTCTTGCCAGAGCCACCACCCCAAGCTCTGGGAGAGACTCATTTTGTAGGCCACCAGTGGTGACCTCGTCTTCTCCAACTCCAGTACTTCTTCGGTGACAACCAGATTTCACACCAATAGGATTGGTGCTAGAAGGAGGAACTTTCTATTCTTTGGAGTGCTCAGCAGAGATCTCTACTTCTCCTCCAATGTCGTTCTTTCCAAAAAAGATGCCTCTTCGAAAAGCTTCTACCCGACGATCGATGGCCTCCGCAGCTAGATCCCATCCAAATCTGCCCACCTCTATTTCATCCCCGGTGACTCAAGCTCTACCTACAGCAATAGTGGATGTAGAGCAATTCAACCTGCTAGTCTAATAGATTCATGACCTCACGAAAGTAGTGCAGGCCATGCAGCAATCTCCAGCACCAATTCGACTGGAGTAAGCTTCTCCGAAGCCCCATGATCTGGTCTGAGGATGGTCGACTCGGGCTAGCTGATCGACAACCTCTGAAAAGAGAAAGCAGAGAGCCGAAAGCCCCTACTCTGATCATGACTCAACCCCTGGGGGGACTTTGCCCCCATTCAGTCAGAAGATCTTAGAGATTTACAATCGAGAGGATCTTCTGGATCAAAAACTATAAGAGATGAATTGACAAATCAAGAAACTCTACCATGCTTCCCCCTCCCATAGTAATGATATCTGTACCGACCCTTCTTTCTTTCACCGCATCATGCAGAAACTTATCCCATCGAACTTTAAGCTCCCTCAATTCGAGAGCTATGATGGGACTATCGATCCGATCGATCATTTGAAGACCTTCCGGATGATGATGCTACTCTATGATGCACCAGACGCAATCCTATGCTAGACTTTTTCATCTATCTTGAAAGGAACAGCTAGAAATTGATATTTGACTCTCAAGTCGGGCACCATCTTTTTCTTTGATCAAATGAGCCATTAATTTATAGCTCATTTTATCAGCAGTCGATGTCCTAGGCGAGGTTCAGAATCCCTCATCAACATCAAGTAGCAAGAGGAAGAATTCATCCGAGCTTATGTCAATCGCTTTAATGCTACTACACTGGAGGTCCACAATTTGGATCAATCTATTACGATGGCCACACTAAAGGGCGGCCTTCAGAAGAATAATCTAGTGTTCTCTTTGGAAAAGAAGTATCCCAAAAATTTTATCGATATACTAGCTCGGGCTGAAGGATATGCCCGAGCAGAAGAGGCCTTCAAGGCCAAGGACAACAAAGCTACTGGAGAATGATGAATGGGCGAGCCAAGCAGGCCCGCTGAGGAAGAAAAGTCGAGTGAAGCTCGGCCACGCTCCCAAACTTTTTCTAAGCACAAGCGAGCCCGAACTCCTCCCCAGGCTCGAAAGCAGGGTAGCCCTGATAGAAGGGCGCGATGAAGCTCCCCCCTCCAAAGGTATTATAACTATGCCCCCCTCAATGCTCCAAAAGTATAAGTACTAATGGAGATCAAGGAGCAACTGCCTACATCGGAGAGGATACGCTCTCATCCCGACAAGCACAATCTCAATAAGTACTGTCTCTATCATTGTGACCACGATCATGATACAGAAGAATGTATCCAGCTCTAAGATGAGATCGAGAAGCTCATCAGATGAGGATGGCACGATCGATTCCTACAGCATTGATCCAAAGAAAGAGAAGATCGATCAAAGGAACTGCTGCAACTTGAGTCACTGAGGAAGAAAGAGCGATAGGTAGATCAGCCATCCCTCGGCATTATTAACACCATCACTGGGGGCCCTCGATGAGGGGAGGCTAGCAGACCAGCAGAGTCCGAGAAGAAGCAGAGAACTAAGGATCCCATCACTTTCATCCATGAGGATGTCCAGGGAGTTTAGCTCCCGCATAACGATACAGTTATAATTGCTTTAAATATCATAGACTTTGATGTACGCCGCATCCTTATTGAAATGAAAGTTTGACAGATGTTTCATTTTATTATGCTTCCTCCAAAATGTCTATACCTGATGATCGGTTGGGGTCAATAAACTCTCCGTTAGTGGGCTTTATCGGTGATGCGGTACCGATTGAGGGTATAATAACTTTGGTTGTGGCTACAGAATAATATCCAAGGCAGTCCAGAGCATAGGTGGACTTTCTAGTAGTGAAAGCCCCATCGACTTATAACGTGATTCTCGGTCGATATGATCTAAACTTACTTTGTGCAGTAGTATCAACATATTATTTAAAAGTAAAATTTTCAACAAGCCATGGGATCGGATAGATTAGAGGAGACCAGACCTTGGCGAGGCACTATTACTCCATGGCCCTACAGAAAAACACACAGCCCGGCCTTTGCCCTCTTGATGGACTAGATGTCCACGACGACCTTATGGAGGAGCAGGGAGAGCCTGTAGAAGACCTCATTTCAGTTTCGTTAAATGATGGAAATGTAGAGCACACTATGCAGATCGGCTCCAACTTAGGGGATGAAGTCCAAGAGCAACTCATTACCTTCCTTCAGAGAAATGCGAACGTCTTTGCTTGGGTCCCAGCGGATATGCCAGAGATTGATGCTGAGGTCATAAAACATCGACTAACTGCTGATCCTAGATGTCAGCTAGTAAAAGAGAAGATGCATAGCCACGCTCCAGAGAGGCAAAAAGTAATTGCAGAAGAAATTGACAAGCTCCTCAAGGTTAGATTCATCCAAAAAATTAACTATCCGAGCTAGGTCTCAAATGTGGTGCTCGTCAAAAAGATAAATGGCAAGTAGAGGATGTGTATAGACTTCAAAAAACTAAACAAAACTTATCCAAAAGATAGCTATCCTCTGTCCAGGATTGATCAACTGATGGATGCAACCTCGGGCCATAAGCTCCTCACCTTCATGGATGCCTTTTTTGGCTACAATCAAATCCGAATGATGCCAAAGGATGAGGAGAAAATTGCTTTTATTGCTGATCATGGTCTTTACTGTTATAGGGTTATGCCTTTCGAACTCAAGAATGTAGGAACAACATACCAGCGCCTAGTCAACAAAATCTTCAAGGAGTAGATCGATCGAAACATAAAAGTGTATGTGGATGACATGCTCATCAAGAGCTGAGCCTCAATAAATCATATTGCCAACCTTGAAGAGACCTTTAGCGCACTTAAGAAGTATAAGATGAAGTTGAATCCGACCAAGTGCACCTTCAGTATGACTTCAAAGAAGTTTTTGGGATTCATGATATCGAGGCGCAGGATTGAAGCAAATCCAAAGAAAATCTGGGCTATTCAGGAGATGACTACTCCAAAAATAATTAAAGAAGTTCAGCACTTGACTAAAAAAATGGCATCCCTAAACCACTTCATCTTGAGATCGATCGAGCGATGCATGCCCTTCTTTCTAGTTCTTAAGCAGCCAAAGAACTTCTGTTGGATGATGGAATGCCAACAAGTATTCAAGAAGCTTAAAATCTACCTCGGCTTATTTCCACTACTGGCAAAGCCTAAGCCTGGAGAAAAATTATTCTTATATCTAGCAGTCTTTTCGACAGTCCTGACGGCGATCATGGTCAAGGAGGAAGTGAAAGTGCAGCGATCGATCTACTATATAAGCCGAATCCTGAGGGATGTAGAGATTAGGTACTCTAAATTAGAAAAATTAATTTACTCTCTTCTAATTGCTATCAGAAGACTCCGATCTTACTTTCAGAGGCATACTATAACTGTCCTTATGGATCAACTAATCAAACCAATCCTTCACCGAACGAATACCTCTGAAAGAATCATAAAATGGATAATCGAACTTACAAAATTTGACATCAATTACTGATCCCGACCATCGATCAAGATCCAAATATTAACAGATTTTATAGTAGAATGCATAATTCTAAATGAAGCTAAGTCTGAACAAAACAAAACTAGCATTCCATGGTTGCAGCCGAGCCCCTCCGAAGAGAACGCTGACCTTTTCGAAGGCTTTTAGGCCCTGTACGTGGATGGTTCATCTAATGCTGCTGGAGCAAATGCAGGGTTGGTCTTGGTTAACTCCGAGGCAGTGGTCATCGAATATGCACTACGCTTCGAATTTTCTGCAACTAATAATGAAGCCGAATATGAAGCTCTGATCGCTGGGTTAAAGATAGCAAAAGAGTTAGAGATAGACCGGCTCTAAGTTTTTAGTGATTTTTAACTGATGGTCAGATAAATTAGCGGTAGCTATGAAGCTCGGAAGAAAAGCATGATGAAGTATCTTGAGAAAGTAAAGAACTTGACTTCGACCTTCAACAGTTTTAGCATCCAACGGATTTTGAGGACAAAAAATATGAGAGCTGATCTTCTCTCTAAATTGGCTACTTTGGCCCCAGTCGAACTATCCAAAGAAGTATTTTTTGAAATTCTAAAGTGCCCAAGCTCGAAGGAGTCGCAGCCTATTCTGCAAGTTGAGCACGAGCCGAGCTGGATCGACCCACTAGTTGCCTACCTCAAGGATGGAGCTCTTCTTCATGATCCGAAAGAGGCTCAAAAACTTAGGAATCAAGCTTTTCAGTATGTACTGTATGAAGGCAAGCTGTATAAAAAGTCATATTCTCTATCGCTCTTAAGATATCTTCGACCTTTAGAGGCCGACTTCGCATTATGGAAAGTATATGAGGAGATTTACGAAAATCATATAGGAGCCAGATCTCTATCACAAAGACTACTTCAATGGCATACTATTAGTCGATCTTGTACCACGATTCTATAGAGTATGTGAAGAAATATGACCGCTGTCAGAGAAACGCAAACATACAAAGACAGCCAGCCTCCGATCTTACTCCACTAAGTACACCCTAGCCATTCACACAGTGGAAAATGGATATACTTGATTCCTTTTCAATAGCATCCGGACAATAGAAGATCCTTTTGGTTGCGATCGACTACTTCATCAAATGGATCGAGATTGAACCATTAGCAAAAATTACTGAGACCAAGGTACAGAATTTTATCTAAAAGTTAATCGTCTGTCGGTTTGGTCTGTCCTGAACTCTCATAACAGATAACGGGCGATAGTTTGCTGGAATAAGGTTTGTTGTATTCTGCAAAGTTCTAAACATCTTTCATCACTTCACGTCAGTGGCCCATCCATAGGCAAATAGAGAAATAGAGATGACCAACAAAATTTTACTGCAGGGCATCAAGGTAAGGCTTGAAAGAGCAAGAAAGACTTGGGCAGACGAACTCTACCACATTCTCTAGGCATATCGAACTACTCAAAGGCTACCGACTGGAGAAACACCATTCATCTTAGCCTTTGAAATAGAGGCAGTCATCCCAATCGAGCTTAAACTTCTATCAGCATGGATCGTGGCCTTCAATGAGCATCGTAACTCACAAGACCTCAAAGACAACCTCAATCTGTTAGAGAAAAAAAGAAAAGAAAGTCCAAGTTTGGATGGCAGCCTACAGATGAAGAATAGCTAGATATTATAATTCCAAAGTAAAAAGCAAAGCATTCAGGGTGGGAAATTTGGTGCTCCAGCGAGCATCCATTTCATAATCTCAAAATCAAAAAAAACTCATCCTGAATTGGGAAGATCCGTATAAAGTAGAGAAGGTCGTCCGGTTCGAAACTTATCGCTTGAAGAAGCTCGGAGGAACAACACTCCCACGGTCTTGGAATTCAGAAAATCTAAGAATGTATTACCAGTAACTTTTTTTCAATAAAACTTTTTTATTTTTATTACTTTCTGTTTCAAAAATTATGTGATGATAAATAACTCTCTGAAGTAACCTAAAGTAGCCCATTAGGAATAAGAAGAGAACCTCATCCTGACAAGTGCAAAGTCGATGGCCTCATTTAATTAAGACAAGATGAGGGGAGAGTCCCTACCAATGGTCCTAATGTGCCCCTACAGTCTATTAAGAATAGAAGAAGAACCTCATACTAGCGTGAGCAAAGTTGAATGCCTCATTAAATTAAGACGAGATGAGAGGAGAGGCCCTACCAATAGTCCTAATGTGCCCATACAGTCTATTAAGAATAGGAGAAGAATCTCATCCTAGCATGAGCAAAGTCGAAGATCTCATTAAATTAAGATGAGATGAGAGGAGAGATCCTACTAATGATCCTAATATGCTCCTACAGTCCGATAAAAATAGGAGGAGAATCTCATCCTAGCATGAGCAAAGTTTAAGGCCTTGTTAAACGAAGAAAAGATGAAGGGAAAGGCCCTACCAATGACCCTAACGCACCCCACAAGCCACATTAAGGATCGAAGAAAAATTTTATCCTAATGTGAGCGAAAACCAGGACCTCGTTGACCAAAGACGAGGAAAAAGAAGAAGCCGATAGAGAATCCTTATACGTGTTCTTTCTACAATAACCTGACTACGTTAAATACAAAAAGAAGGATCCTATCTCAGTTCATAGAAGAGATCCTAGCTCGGCATCCACAACAAGCATTTTATGAGAAGGCAATGCAAAGAAAAATGAAGTGAAGAAAGTAAAGCCACGAGCTAGCCCTGAATTCGTGCGAAACAAAAATAATGAAAATATATCATTTTATTATGAAAGTAAGTTCGTTACACACAAAACATAGGCCGACGAGACCAATTACACCAACAAAAAGAGAAAGAGAAGGGTCATCAAAATCCTAAGAAGGGTCGAACTCCTCAGACTTCGGGCTAGTGGCCATTACCAAAGATTTCTTAAGATGATTGACTTCATCCTCGAGCTTCCTTCGCCTCATCATATTATCATGGAACATCCTGTCGGCTTAGTGGTAGTTCTCTTCTGACTCTTGCAACCTCCTCCTTAGGACCTCAGACTCAGCCTCCACATCCTTGGTAACTTGACTCTCACAAGCCAGTTCGAGCTTCAATCATTGCAACTCGACCATTTCCGTATCGACCAACTCTCAGAGTTCACTAATGGTCCTCTTCAAAGAGGCGACCTCCTCAGCCTCCCTACTCGTACTAGCCCGAAAGTCATCATCGAGTTGCCGCTGGAGCTGGGCTACTTCATTGTTAGAGGCATGAAGCTTTTATTCTAATGTGGACATCCTACCACTCTAGTCCAATCGGTAAGTCTTATATGTGAGCTCAGCATCGTGCAGCTACTTTTGAAGTACAGAGAACCTCGTCGACCAATCCCACTCAAACCATGCCTTATCGAAGGACCACGACGAGCTTTCTTCCAGAAGTTGAACTTTCTCATTCATCGCCTTGAGTTGAGTCTTGAGGGAGTCGATGTTCACCGTCAATGCCCAAGATTTGTCACTCATACTCTTTCGAAGTTCAGTCAGCTCCCTCTCAAAGCTCCCCTTTCGAATACTGAAACTAGCAATGTCTTTCATATGCAAGTTTTGGAGGTGAGTAACCTTTTTGGTCACTTCTGAAGCATTCTTCCGTGAAGCTCGAAGGTCATCCTCTGTCTTCTTTAACTTCTTCTTTAGTTGATGGACTTTCTTCTTCAGACTTTTTATTAAAGATTTCAAGAGAATCTCCTGAGACAGTGGGTTAGCATCGATAGGAGACTACATTCAAGGTATGAAAAATACTTAAAGATATGGACAAAAAAGAAATCCACTTTCATTTAATCAAAAATTTTAAGTACAAAGCAAAAAAGGATCGAAAAAGCAAAATGTACAACTACTCGAAGATTTCAACCTCAAGAAGGATGATAGAAGATGAAACCAGAGCACTCTCAGCTACCTCGGGTGCCCGAACTGGCTTGGGCACTTCTGTGGCAGACTCGAATGGGTGTAGGCTTGACGAAGGGAGGATCGACTGTGGCATTGGATGGTCCCGCATCTGCCTCATCTTCCTTCTCCTCCAAAAAGTTAAGGTCAAGTTCGGAGAATCTTCGAGCCATCCTGCTTTCATAGAGCTTGAAACCCTTGATGAATGCCTCCTGGCTGAATTCAACGTTCAGGTTCCTCATCTCAGAAGAAGCCTTGAACTCTTCCACAGTCTGAGTCATCGCCTTCGAGATCGACTTCGCCATTCGAGCCTCTAGTTTGGTGACCTTATTCTCTGCTTTCTTCCTCCTCTCCTCCTCTAGGGTCAGTGCGGCCTTGAGTCTGATCGAGACGAACTCCTCCTTCCGAAGCACCCTAGAGACTTTCGATTCTGCCGCCTTCTCCTCTATAAAATGCTCGACCTCGATGACCCTCTCTTGAAGATGACAAATCTTGGCTAGAAGGCCCTCTTGGACCTTCTGTGCTTTCGCCTCCGATGACGCGCCCTCTTGACGTAGGAGGGCATCTAGTGATCCGACTGCAACTAATGATTGATGTTAAAAAAAAAAGAGAGGAGCAGAAAGGTTGAGCGATGGAACAGTTATCTTGAGAATGGTTCCAAAAGAACTCCAAGCGAGCTGCAGCGGGTCAAGGTCTACCATGTGGTCCACCACCTCTAGCATGGCGAACCTGTCGATTAGATTCCAGATGATCTTCGAATTATCAAAGAGATTCTCCCCTCGTTCGTCGTTATCACCATCCATCCCGCTAAGATAAGCCTTGCAGGATGTCTTGGCAATAGCTTTCTTCTTTTTTCTTTCTTTTCCTACCTCTCCCTCGGTAGGGGCTTTGAAGCTCGATCCCCGCTGGAAGGACCCGAGGGCATGGGAGGCATGGAGCCCGCGCCAGCAGGGCCGACCTCGACAGCTAAGTCAACTTTGGTGCTAGCAATGACCTCGGACGCAATGGCAATGGAGGTAGGGACCATGGAGCTAGAATTGCCAACCTTCATCCTCTTTGAGCTATCACATGATGCCTTTCCTTTTCTCTTCTTAGTGTAAAGTCCTTTGGTAAGCATTTTGGTGGCTTTGGTATCCATTTCTATAATAGAAAAAGAAGTGCAGTCAGTGGAACTATATGTGCAAAAGCGTATGAATTCGAAAAAAAAAAGATATACCAGCAGGATCAAAAGGACTCAGACCCAGGTTGAACAAGGTCTGTTCTTTTAGAAGGACGAGAAGGAGAGGAGTTTGGTATGCTTTGAGTTTATTGGAGGAATCAGGTCAGCTCCGTCTAAGCTAGGAGCTCGACGAACTGACTTCCTAATATAACTCTAAAGAGGAAGATCTAAGAGCAGGATCAGATAATACATAAAAAAATATTTTTTCTTTCAGTTATGAATGGAAGAAGGATCACCTTTCAATAACCTCTTCTTACCAAACTAGGAAAAAAAGTACCATCAGTCTTTCATAGAAGGATGGTGCTTAAAGGTGTAAAAATTTCTAAAGAGCAAAATGGTCGGCTGGACCTCGGCCAATTGACAGAGAAAAAGAAAATCAATGATGAACCGAAAGAAGTTCGGCATGATAGATGTGAAAGAGATGTTTAAAAATCAAAAGAGGATGACTACAAAAGGAGGCAGGGAGAGTCTAAGTCTGACACACAAAGCTTTTAAGTACAAACAAAATCGATCGATCGGAGGAGAGTTGACTCGATCATCGGAGCTAGAAAGTTCAAGATCATATTCCTGGGGGATTCCATATCGAATTCGGATCAGAGAAAGATCGTTCGAAGTAAAAATAGATGGGATGGTGTCTAGAATGAAGGACGAATGGGACATATTCCTAGGATCTACCTTGGCCTGGGGTGCGGGATCAAGGAAGGTCGGTCTAGGTGAGCCCCAAAAACTGATGGAGTGGAAGGTTTCAGAAGACATTTGGATCGAAATAAAATTTCAAAAAAAATCTCCAAAAAATAAGAAAAAATGCAGGGCAAATGTTGCTACTAAAAGTTAGGAGAGTAAGAAGCTAGAAAGAAAAAGCATGAATAACCTAAGAGAAGGGATAGAAAACTAACCTAAGCTGTCTGGGGAGAAAGAAAGAATGATGGATGCAATGAGAACCATCCGAAAGGGTATCCGGAGCTTGAGAAGGCGAGGAAGAAGGCTTAGACCCTTGGAAAGAAGACGAATGGACACCGAAGAAAGAAGAAGACTCCGACAAGAATGGCTTCCGGAGGAGAGGAGAAGGCCTTAAATAGCTGAAGGTAACCCAAGGCAGTTATGATTGTAGATCAACTTCGGTCGGTCAGCATGCGCCACGTGTCCCACTCATCATGATAAAGGAGTGGTGACGGGCAGAGTCTTTATAGTGCCATACCTAAGGCAGGATTTCGGTGGGAGATTCGAAAGGCCGAGTTTTCAAACTCATTTCAGACTTAGAAAGCTTCGGTGCCAGTATGGTAAACACTAAAATATTTCATTCTAACAAGCGTAGAAACCCAAGATCGGACTTCGACAGTCGTCTTTTTCCTCCTTTCCTTCGAATTTCAAATTTGAAAGTAGGAAGACTATTGTTGGAGATAAATTTTGCTCCTATCAAAGTTTAGTTTGATGCTTCGCCTGATGTGACTGATAATTATAGAAGAGCTTCGATCGTGAATTCTTCCTCTTGGAATCTTTCTAGTAGTCGAACTTCTTTCGGACCTTTTCAGTAGTCAAATCTCTTTCGGACCTCTCCAGCAACCGAACTTCTTTCAGAATTCGCCTTCAGCTGGATCCCTCCATTAGACAAATTTTTCTTCAAGTCTTTCCTCCTGCGGATCTACATGCAGATTCCTCCAGCAGACCTACTTCTGGATCCTCTCAGTGGATCCATGTTTGGACATCTTCGGTGGACTTCTTTCAAAGATTTCTTCAATCATAGGACTTTCAAATCCCTTCTGACCAATCTTTCGGTAGTCATCCAGAAAGGTCTCCCCTTGAATCTGGCTCCATACACAGTACGAATTAACTCATACATAGATTACCTTAGAGTAGTTCGAACTCCTTTGGGATTGATATAACTCGAAGTTCTTCACCAACCAACGTCTACTCCATCCGAACTCTAACTATTAAATCTCAATAGATTGGCAAATTACGACAACGGACACCACTCTTGACTGACAAGTTGCGACAACAAATATCATCCTCCATAACAAACTTCACGTAGCCTGAGCGGCCCACTACCAGACGGTTATGGCTGTCACTATCAGTTTGTTACAAGTTTCATCTATAAAAGGGATCCTTCAGGTATGTTTTTTCTAGACTCTCTTCTTTTTTTCGAAACTCTACAACTTTTTTGACTGTGCACTTCATTTCTATTGGCCAAAAAAGCTGATTTGATCGTCGGAGGATCTTGCTAAAGCCACCACCCTAGGCTCCAGGCAAGACTTATTTTGCAGGTCACCAACGGCGACCTCATCTTCTCCAACTCCAGTACTTCTCCGACGATAATCAGATTTCGCACCAATAGGACTAAAGTCCTACTTTCAAAATTCTTCTCTTATTCTAATTTTCTTTTAATGATATTCAAGTTGAGTGGATTGAGAAAAAATTTTCTTCTTCCAGGGATCAAGTTGCTATATATCAAAACCAAATTTCTCTATATTTATGGGAGTAAGTTGGTATTAGAGCAAAGTTTCTTTATATCTATGGATCTAAGTTAGTATCAAAGATCAATCCTCTACCTTTATGGGAGCCTTAATTCATGGTTTAGATGCACGACCAATACAAGTAATAAGGAGAAGGGCTATCTCTTTTTCAAGTACATAGAAAGATAAAGATGAGTATGGCTGGTAGTTCTTCCTCGATGGATGATGAGATATAAAAATAGATAACTCAATCTTATAATCAGATCAATCATAATATCAAGAATTTTTGCATATTTAAAAGGATCATCAGACTTGATGTGGACTACTTTGGTCACTATAAATATCCAGAAGGATCATTGGACTCGATGTAGATCACTTTGATTACTACAAGTATCCAAAAAAATCGTTGGACCCAAAATGGATCATTTTGGCTATCATAAATAGTGTTGAATAGGATTTAAGAGTAAGATCTACCATATCAAAAGGTCAAATCGTAAGCCAAACTTTCAGAGATTATAATTTGGTCATATTCCAATTAAGATGATTTTTTTTTTTAAATCAGATAATTTTTTGAGATTTACCACTTTGGACTAACCCTCTTGGAAGTTGAATCAGGCCAAAATTTTATCATTTGGGCCTCAAACAGGTTGGTCAAACCAAAACTATTTTTTTTGAAAAAAAGCTTTAATAGAAGGTTATTCTCCAATTCATAAAGAATTTGATGGAGTGATAAATGGCAAAGTTAATGTACAAATCAAGATCTATCTCATATAAAATTTTACTATTTTTTTGGTTATTTATTTTAATCATTTTTTTAGAGACTAGTCTTATTCTAGCTAGAAAGCTGAATCTGACTTGAGTTCTCCAGGGGTGGATATCATTCTATAAACTAAGAAGACAAATCCTACTCAAATTATTAAAATGAAAGACCTCACTAATATTATAAATAAGAATTATCATCCTAGTTTTCAGGGTGTTGAAAATCAATGAAAGAAAAGAGGACTTAAATCTTATTTTAGAAATTCTTTCCTTTTTCTAGTTTTCTTTTGTGAGATTCGAGTTGAGCAGATTTGGAAGATCTTCCTTCTCCCCCAATTGGGTCATCCGAAGAAATAAATGCATATATTTGATTAGCACAAAAATTAGATATTTGAATTTAAGGATTTACTAATTTATTTTTAGTATTTGTAAAAAATATAAATAATGACTTCATATTCTCATTCTATATTCTACATGTGTTAAAATATTTAAAAGTATCCTAGATCATAATTAAGAATATAATAAAACATAAATGTGATTATAGCATCTATTTACAATAGGTTATTCTATGACCAATAATGAGTTTAAACAAAGAAAATTATTTTGAAAACTTGTTTTTGTTACAAATTAGACTTTTCTAAACTTGGATAAAAATCAATTGACTTTTGTCTTTACTCTATCATATGGTAATATATAATCTTAAAACATGTATCATTTAATTTTTGAACCTTTATAAAAGATTTTCTTAAGGGAAAAAAATGTTATAGGAAAGATATTTAATTAGAGAAAGAGAGATATTTTAGAGCAACAATGACAATATATAATTACATCAAAAATTTAAATAACTCATTTTATTTAAGGAAGACAAAAGTCATTTTTATTATATGGTCATAAAATAATATAATTGAGCAAAAATGGAGACAAGAAGATAAATTTAATTATATATTGTTCATAGATCGACTAAAATATTTATATGATCGTATAATTAGAGATTTGTCCTCCATACAATTGTGAAATTTCTTTGATATTATAAGTATAATAAATTACATAACAATATAAAATGAACACAATAAGTAAAATTTTATTCTAGAACATACACAAATATAGTAAGTTAAAGAGATTTATTTCATCATATCTCTTGATATATCACCACAATCCATACCAGGACATAGCATAGTACATACGATACATGGAAACTGATTTCCATGACTAGTTGGAATATTATTTCTACTTAACAAGTAGGGAGTTTAGGTTTCATATTATTTTGTAGTTGTAGTTTCGACTAGAAGATGAGGACAATGCAGAGGGATTTTGGTACAATCACATATCTTACAAATTAGTTTGTAATGATCACCGGGAATAGTTTGGAAGGACTTTGGAAGGAGATCATTGTTCATCTTGTAGTTTGTCTTGTTTCCATCTTCCATCATATGAAAATCATTTGGCAATTTGGTGGCAACTGCTTCCTTGACAAGCCTTTTGATGTGAACCTTGTTTTTGTCAATTCTTCCACTTGTGTGCAAATTGAGATTTAAATCTCTTGGAAGTTGTTGCACCTTTTCTTCCATTACTTCATGTGGAGCACACTTTGAGCTATTTTCCCTATTACTTGCATCCTTTGCATCTATTTCAATAACAAATAGACTCATAAAAAAACATACGTGAAGCAAGAGTAAGATCTTCATGGTTCACCTGCAATTTCATCAAAAAAAAAAAAATCAGCAACAACAAATAAGCAAAAATATGTTTACTAAATATAGGTTGGTGAATGAGTTTGAGAAAATACTCAACAATTTTGAGGAGACTTTGATGTACAGATCTTACTTTCAAAAAAACTGATTTATAGATAAATTTTTCTGCCCTAGTTCTCTGTATACCTTTTAGTCATGCGCACTATGGTAGTCTAAGTAGATGAACATTATGGCAAAAATCGAGTATGTTGGAGACCAATAAAAGGTCTAGATAACTTTATAGTTAATAAATTAATCACACAATTGACAAAATTTAAAAATAGCATATCAATAATGCCTCCATAAATGATTTTTTAAAATTTTCTTATTTTGCAATATTCATTTTGGAAAACATATAATTACAAACTATAACTAATAGTGATCTAATGCATCATTTTATTAAAATATATCTAGGATAATTTTGTTACTTAGTATATTAAAATTTAATGTCTCGCATGATTCTTTTCAAACTTAAATTTTCATTTTTGTTTAAGTAGAATCCAAAGATTATGGAAGAAATTATCTCCATTCCAAGTGTTCACGATGTGGGATGTCCAGTTTTTCCTATTCTTGAGGTAATTTTGGTACTTCTACATTTTATTATCATGCTAAGATATATTTTACTCTTGACCAAGATCATAAGATAATGTGCTTCTTGCATAACAATAATTTCTCAATTCAAGATTATGCTTATTGACATGAGGCCAACGTTAGCTATGCTATTGCTGGACTAATGGGTGCTAGCTAGCATGACATGATGAATAAAGGAATAAGAAGCTCTACCACTAAGAATTTGTATTATAGAATTGACAATGGAGAAAAGAGGCAATTTAGTTAAAAAAGATATTTTTAAGTTTTTTTGATAGTGCAATAGCTAGCCTATTGTTTACAATAGTAACATTTAAATAGTGGCTTTTGATATAGTGGCACAATAGCCACGTTAGGTTATATATGTGGCATGATAAACATTAAGTCTGTAGTTCCTTCGGCAGGCGATATTACATCTTGAAAATAAAGAATTTAAACCTGCCTTTGTTGTTCATTTGACTTCTGTTGTTTGCTGCTTGAACTTGCCTCAGTAAACAGAAGTCCAGCTTTGTTATGGTTGAATACTTGAATGCTTCTCAAGATAAGTGAATGGGACTAGGAATATTGTTGTGCACTAATACATGAACTAGATTCATGGACACTGATTTTTATGTGTTCAGCTGTAACGTAGTTCCACAGCACAGAGGGGTAATTCGCTAGCTATATATGTACTCAAGTGGTCATAGTGCATATAAACAGAAAAGGGCAAATATATAAACAATTTCTATTGTATTGCTAAAAAAAATTATGAAAAGGAATACAGGATACAAAAAGAAAAGCAGCCTGTAGCTAGCACGTGCATGTAGGAAAAATGTTAACACCAAGTTAAATTCTAAGGTGACCTTTAGGTTTCTTCAACTCCTATGGATGTTAAAATCTGATCAACATTATTTATGTTGAAGAAAGCAGTGACATTGATGAGAAGACAACACTGCGATGCCTTGCTTAAAATGTCAAAAGAATATCCGACTCCATGTTTAATGGGAAAAAAAAAAAAAAAACTTGTTCAATTGAGTGAAACATGCACAATTCCACCTTATAGATCATCTAATAAGTAGTCAAGTATAGGTCTAGAATTTGAACATTTGTTTGAATCATTTGCTTAATCTTTATTTTGTCATGCACAAGAAAAATGATTTCGGGGATGATCAATTCAATATTGCGCATGTCCTTTGCTGCACAAATAAAGTAGATCTGTTAATTTGATATCCCATCCATTTGTTCCGTGATCTTCGTTAAACTAAGAGTATCTCAAAGCCGATCCTCCTGCAGGTTCTTTCTTAGTGGGCTCATGCATGATATTGCTCATGGTCTTTTCCTGTGTTATTAATGGATTCCAAATCACTAAAATTGATAAGATGAAATTCGTAGGGCTCAATACCACCATAACTAGTATTTGCAAGACTTGGGTAGAATATGTGCCTCGAGATATACATCTAGAATGGAAGCTTCATCATTCTCTTAAAAACTTGTAGCTCACTCATCATTCTCTTCAAGTGAAATATCCTATATGTTTATTTCTATATCGGTTATGTATTGGGTTGATGTTGGATTTTTATATAGGACCAAAAAAATCTAAATAATACCTTCTGGCTAGTTTTCTTTTATGTTCGAGATATATATTCTCTTCCATATGACATCAAAGGACTTCACATTAATTTAGTTAGTGTATTCAATTTTATTTCTGAAATCATGGAATAATATTACTAAAAATTCAAGATATATATGCTTAAAATTTAAGGCATACTGGTAAGAATGGTTGCGAACTATAGAAGGTTGAATTGTGGTGATAATGCTAGTTTACATCGCCTAGTAAAGCCACAACAAACCCTCCACATAGGTTCCTAATCTGGATGAAAATTTTCCATTAACCCATCATTTAATGAGGATATATATGTCCCCCACTGGGTGTTGTCTTATATTGGTGGAGGATCCATAATTATCAGATGCTTCGCACCAATTTCAACTGCCGGTGCCTCAGCTCTGGCATTCACCATCTATAAATACCATAATTGCACTTGCCATAACCCAACAACTCCCAACACAAGTCTTCGTATTCCTTCTTAGGTTTGGGCAGTAAGTAATTATTTTTAGTATTTTTTGATTTTGAATCGTGTATTGCATATCCCTTAAAAGTACACCTGAATATTGGGATGACTTTTTCCATGTTCTTGCAGCAGTAATCAGATTGAAAGGATGAAGTTGGTCTTCATTGTTCTTCTTGGAGTGGTTACGTTCATGGTGATGCCTCGGAAAATGTTGATGGAAGAAGCCCCTGCCGGAGGCCAAGACGAGACAGTTTCCCCTGGGACCAGCACTGATAGCAACCACCATGAAATCCCAAGAAATCAGTATAACAATTATGTGGGCACCCCTGGCAACGTGCCGGGAGATGGAAGGGACGGTGGTAACAAAGGGAGGACACACGTTTCCAACAACTAGAGATTAAGGGCTTTGTTATCATGCATAGTTTCATATTACGTGCTACGGCACTTAGACGGTTTTGTGGTAACCGAAGTTTGATGGGCATGTATCTACTTCGTCTGTACTACAAATAAATCAGTCAGTCAGTCAGCAGGCTGCGTAAGATAAATATTGTCTCCGGACTCTCATTCGCTCTTCTTCTTCTTCTTCTTGAATAATAGCCAGGCAGTGCACGTAAGATATTCGAGTTCATGAATTGAGATCCCTCTCTCTCTAAGATATTCGAGTTCATGAATTGAGATCCCTCTCTCTCTCTCTCTCTCTCTCTCTCTCTCCCATGCCTACCCCCACCCCCTCCCCCATTGACGACCCCACACCACCACCCAACCTACCCTGGGTACCTCCTTAATTAAAGATCCACTTAAACACTAGTGAATTCAAGGTTTTTTTTTTTTGTTTTATTGTAGTGATGCGAATATTGTTTGTAAAGTCTTGTTGACAATTTTCTCAAGAAAAGGGAGTTTCGTTTCATAAAAGCAAGTAGTCACATGAGAAAAGACTGCGCGTTTGTGTCTCAGACGATGGGGTTGGACGTGGATAGAGATATTGCCTTATTTTAGGTCAAACTAATTTAGAAAACAGAATTTCCACGGTCAAGAGTACGAGAATTAGAAAAAAATCAATGAAACTATCAAATATAAATATAAATATGAAAACACAACTGATTAAATAAAATGTAGATATTTGAAGTTAAAAATTGTTAAAGGAAAACAATTTAATGTAAATTGGAATATATTAAATAAAATTGAAGATAATTAAAAAAAACATTTTGTACTAAAATTTAAAAACTAAAGGATTTGTTATTTTAAAAAAAGAAAGATATCTTTCTCGATTTGAAAAAGTATTGGTTTCACATAAATAAAAGATTATCTTTTACAAAAATATTGTAAAAAAGAATAAATTGATTTATAAAAAAAAAAGTCTCCAATGATCTTCACTTAATTAACTAATAAACAAAGAGAGACAGAAAGAGAGAGAGAGAGAGAGAGAGAGAGAGAGAGAGAGGAGAGAGAGAGAGAGAGAGGCCATGGTTGGAGAATGACCTCCAAAACCACTTAATTAAGCATCTTCTCCCATTCAAATCTTAGTTTTTGTTAATTGTCTATATTGAACCAAAATCATTTTCGAGTTTTGAATTTCAGGTTTGAAGCTGGGTTTGGATGGGCTAAAGTGTGACAAAATTCTTTTGATATCAGCCAATTGGCTCAAACCTCGCTTGGCTTGGCACATATATGTTGAGATCTATGCATGAAAGAACTATGCATGGCTTTCTAGCTCTCTACATGATTATATAGTTTTGTCTAACAATTTTGATGATTTTTGGAGTATAAATTTCATTTTACATATCTTATCTTTTAAACAAAATTGGAAGATAGGGTAGGGCCTGTCAAGTTGCTTATGCATATGGAAGAAATGACTTGACGGTCGTGGAGTTGAAGAATTGGGAGAATTTCCTAAATTTAGAGAGGGATGAACGAGAGAGGGGCTCTTTTGAAACTAGTTCAAATTTTGGTCGGTGTTGTTTTTTAAATCTCCTTCTTTCCCTTGTTGATTGTCTTTGTAAAGAAATCCTGATTTTCGGTCCAGGTTCGTTCAGATCTGATCAGATCAAGAGATATATTTCAAAAATTTTTCTCTTGATCCAATCAGATCTTGATATGTTTCAGATCTGATTCTTATTATTTTAATAAAATAAAATTAAAAGATAAATTAAATCAAATTTAATTTACCTGATCTGGGTAATCCTATTACCCTGTTGATGATCCTGTTTGCAGCGGAAGGTTCTGGATCTTAGCCACGCAAGCGCCTGGCCTCTACCGGTATCCACTCGGGTTGGATCTGGAGATCCTCTTCTTCTCTATCACACCTCCAAAAATCAGATCTGGATCTGATCTGGAGGATCTTCAAAACTCTTTTGAAGATGAGCAGTCGTCCTTTGCAGCAGCGCAGCCTTCTTATTTTTGATCGCCTTTCTTTGATCTGAATCGCACCAACCAAGGTCCAAAACTCCTTTTGGACGTGGAGAGCAAGGGGAGAAGAGACTATGGCATGGAGAAGGAGGGGAGAGGCAGCCTTGGGGCGTGGGAAACTATTGAATTCATCATATTCTTAATCTGAGTTGGGCGCAGGGTCTTATTTATAGACTAAGCTGTGATCCAACTCCTCTTCCTTCCCAACCAATCACAACCCTTTGTGAAATCAGATCTAAATCTGATTGGTGGGAATAGAGTCCCCTGGATTCCTCCTTAGAGGGCGCCTAAGACCAGTCAAAGTTGGTTCTTAGAAGAACTCTAATTGGAATCCAAAAAGGAGATGGAGTCCTTGTCCAACAAGGACTCCTAGGCGCCTCCAACTTGGGCACACGCCTAGGGTGGCGTGCGCCCTTCTCCTTGCCAGGTTCTGGCAGGGGGACAGGCCCCCACCAGCTCTCCAATAGGTGCATGACATGTGGTCAAAAGTCAAAGTGTCAATGGTCAACGTTTGACCAGTCAAAGGTAGACTTTTGACCAAAGTCAAAGAACAAGAAATGGCAGGTGACCAAAAATGGCAGGTAATGTCTTACAAAATAAGACAACCTTTTCTGACTTGGACAACCTCCAGTCAGACCATATGAAGGCCTCTGATTGAGCACAAACTCCTTTGGCTCAGTCAGGACAACTTATTTATGATAGTAAAAGAAGAACGTTAGGTTCAATCGAGTGCTAGCACGATTTTCCTTGAACCTAATTGAATCTCATTCAGATCAATTGAACTAGATCAGTTCAATTGATGATCACCAGATTCAAACCCTTGTTTGTGTGACCCAGTTAGGTTCAGTTCTGTATGGTAATGGGATATGTCATGATCTCTATCATCGACATCATCGAAACTCCTTTCGATGGATCAGAACTCTTCTGATTCGAACAGCTAGAATGATCGATCATCTAAATCATTCTAATTGCTCCCAAAATCCACCAGTGACACCTAGCAGTATATGGTGGCAACCCATCAGAGCTGAATGCGAACCTCTTGGTGCAGCTACCTGTGTGATTAAGTTCTTCTATCTTGAGCCCCGATCAGATTAGGGTTAAGGTGAACTCGTCAAACCCTAGTCTCTGTCATATGATGTAATCATTCGATTCGAGTCCAATGTGAAAATCTAAATAGAAACTCTTTCTATTATTTCACTCTACCATGGCCATGGATTTCTGGACTTGATTCTCATGATCATCATAGGGCTGCTCCTCTACCACCGAGGTAGATAGATTCCATCTTGATGCAATCCAGTTCCTACAATGAACATGCTATAGCCAACATACACCTCAGGGTTCCATATGGCTAGGAGACCGAGTAATGGTGTAGTCAAACTATAACACCCTCAAGGTGAACTGCCGATGCATCTCAGGTCAAAGAACCAGACACACTACTGCAGCATCGAGTCAGTCATTGACGAGAAGGTAGACTTCCCTAATGACTACTCGAGGTGGTCACGCTCAGTGCCCTCGTTCTCTAACGAGTACCTGTACTCTCGCTCCGGTGTCTCCACACCGTAGACTCAAGACTCATCTACTAAAGAGAAGCGATTGTACACCAACCTTCCGGATCAATCACCATCCTCGTGATGATCCTATGGTCGGGAGCATTTTATGAGTTAATAATGATTATTCATGTCTTAAATTTTCAACTCTTGAAAATATGAATTATCATTACCATTAACTCAAAGGATGTATCACAGACACTAAATACACATATGTGATAGAAAATAACCCATTTTATTGATTTTAGTCAAAATTATAATTTTGCCCCTAGAAGTGTATTACAAGTGTCAGCCAATTCTGGCTTCTAGGGCACATATATCTAACAATCTCCCACTTGTCCTAAAGCCAATTGGCTACAAGTCTAAGTCCCATCTTCTCAAGGTGGGCTTCGATCTTCTGCTGGCCCAACGGCTTTGTAAGTGGGTCTGCCACATTATCTGCGGAGTTGACTCTCTTGACCTCGACGTAACCCTTCTCGAGGTAATCGCGGATGAGGTGGTATCGCCGCTCAATGTGCTTGGATTTCTGGTGAGACCTCGGCTCCTTAGCAAGGGCTATGGCGCCATTGTTGTCGCAGTATAGAGGAATGGCATCTGATGGCATTACTCCAATTTCTGCAGCAAACTTCTTGTACCAGAATGCTTCCTTCGCAGCCTCTGATGCAGCGATATATTCTGCTTCCATGGTGGAATCTGCTATCACCAGTTTGCTTGGAACTCTTCCAGCTGACAGCACCACCATTGCACACAAACAGACTCCCAGATGTCGACTTTCGATCATCTATATCGGACATGAAAGTCCGAGTCTGTGTATCCCTGGACTTGGAGTTCTCCGTTACCAAAGACCAACATCATATCCTTAGTTCTTCTCAAGTACTTAAGGATACATTTCACAGAAGTCCAGTGTTCTTCACCTGGATTTGACTGATATCTGCTTGTGACACTCACAGCATGGGCTATATCAGGTCGTGTACATAGCATGGCATACATGAGGCTCCCTATTGCAGAAGCATAAGGGATCTTGCTCATGCGTTCTATTTCCTCAGGTGTGCTGGGGCACATCTTCTTGGAAAGATGAATACCATGTCTGAAGGGTATTAATCCCCTCTTAGAGTTTTCCATACTAAACCTCTTTAGTACTTTCTCTATGTACATCTTCTGTGAAAGTCCTAGCATCCTATTCGGTCTATCCCTATAGACCTTAATTCCTAGAATAAAGGATGCTTCACCTAGGTCTTTCATGGAGAATTCCTTGGACAACCACATCTTGACTGATGTCAACATGGGAATATCATTCCCAATAAGGAGGATGTCATCCACGTACAATACGAGGAAGACAACAGCGCTCCCACTGACCCTTTTTGAAAACACATGGTTCCTCTTCATTTTTGATGAAACCAAACTTTTTGATCACATCATTGAAACGAGTGTTCCAGCTCCGAGATGCTTGCTTAAGTCCATATATGGACCTTTGCAGCTTGCAAACCTTGTGATCAGTATCACTGGATGTGAAACCTAGCGGCTGTTCCATATAGATATCTTCCTCAAGATATCCATTTAAGAATGCCGTTTTCACGTCCATTTGCCATATTTCATAATCGAAATAGGCTGCAACAGCAAGCAATGTGCGGATGGATTTTAGCATAGCTACTGGGGAAAAGGTATCCTGATAGTCAATGCCTTCGCGTTGACTATAACCTTTTGCCACCAAGTCTAGCCTTGAATGTCTCCACATTCCCATCTGCACCAATCTTTCTCTTGAAGATCCATTTACACCCAATAGGTACTATACCTTCTGGTGGATCTACCAAGGTCCAGACTTGGTTTGAGTGCATCGAGTCAATTTCTGACTGCATTGCCTCTAGCCATTTCTCGGAGTCGATATCTGATATCGCCTCGTTGTAGGTTTTGGGATCATCACCATGAGCACCATTACCTACGAGGAACATTTTCTCTACATCCTCTGAAATAATACCTAAGTATCTTTCAGGGGGACGGGAAACTCTTTCCGATCTACGAGGTGGAGGAGGTAGTGTTCTTATTGGCTCAACCTGATTTGGTTCCAACTTGGTCCTTAGCTCGTTCTGCTTGTGAGACTTTCTCATCAAGCTTGATCTGCTTTCCAATGCCGCTATCTTGAATAAACTATTTTTCAAGAAAGATGGCATGTCGACTCACAATCACATTGTGGTCTTCTGGAATGTAGAAATAGTATCCTAATGACTCTTTAGGATATCCTATGAATCGAGCTCTAAAGGACCTAAACTCTAACTTGTCCGCTTGTTGTCTTTTGACATGAGCCGGACAACCCCAAATTCTGAGATGACTCAGACTTGGTTTCTTACCGTGCCATATCTCATACGGTGTGGTAGGAACGGTTTTAGAGGGAACCCTATTCAGTAGATAGATTGAAGTTAACAATGAGTGTCCCCAAAGAAAATCAGGGAGGTCTGTGAAGCTCATCATGGATCGAACCATATCCTAATAGAGTCCGATTTCTCCATTCTGAAACCCCGTTGAGTTGAGGTGTTCCTGGTGGAGTCCATTGAGAGACTATGCCATTTTCCTTGAGATAGTCTAGGAATTCCCGGCTAAGGTATTCACCTCCTCGATCTGATCGAAGAACCTTAATGGGTTTTTCCAGTTTGTTTTTCTACTTCATGTCTGAATTCTTTGAACTTTTCAAAAGCTTCAGACTTGTGTCTCATAAGATACACATACCCATACCTAGACAGATCATCGGTAAAGGTAATGAAGTAGACAAAATTGCCTCTAGCCGGCACATCAAATGGGCCGCACACATCAGTATGTACTAGGGCAAGGAGATCTGTGGCCCTCTCCCCATGTCCAACAAAAGGGAGTTTAGTCATTTTGCCTTGAAGACAAGGATTCACAAGTTGGATATGACTCAAAAGTCAATGGACTCAATAGCCCATTTTTCTCCAATTTGTTGATCCTATCTTCTGCTATATGACCTAATCTCAGGTGCCATAGATATCTGTCGTTTGGACTATCCCTAGGTCGTTTGGCATTCACGTTTTGCTCGATAGTTAGAACAGGTACATCAATATGTAGCTGATAAAGACCATTAATAAGGAAAACCATTTGCAATTTTATTTCTTTCATAAAGAATGTTACAATGGTCCTTAAAGAAGGTGATCACATAACCTTCTTGTGCTAAGCATGAAACAGAAATCAAATTCCTGCTAGCTGCAGGCACAATAATAACAGTCTTTCAAAACTAAGTCTAAACCAGATGGTAATCGAAGAGGGTATGTTCCCACGGCTACTGCAGCAACTCTTGCTCCATTACCGATGCGTAGGATCATGTCTCCATCCCTCAGCCTCCTGCTATCCTCAAGACCCTGCATAGAAGTGCACAGATGA
This sequence comes from Cocos nucifera, assembly GCA_006176705.1. NCBI lineage: Eukaryota > Viridiplantae > Streptophyta > Magnoliopsida > Arecales > Arecaceae > Cocos > Cocos nucifera. The sequence continues at coordinate 69,371 of QRFJ01003419.1, read as the reverse complement.
GCACTAGAACCAGAGTCAAGCACCCAACTGGATGCAGAAGAAACCGTAAGGTTAGACTCAATAACGAGCATACCTCCAGAAGGACCTTCCTTCTTGTTCTTCAGGGTGGCCAGGTAAGTAGGGCAGTTCCGCTTCCAATGGCCGTCGCTGTTGCAATGGAAACACTTTCCTTTGCCATCGGCCTTTTTCTTCGGATTCTGCCTTCTTCTTCTTTGATCCTTCCACCTTTTGCTTTTTCACAGACTTCTTTTTCTTTCCATAAGACTTTCTTTTGGAAGAAGTCCGTTCCATAGCAAGAACTGAGCCTTTAGAACCTTTCATAGAAAGCTCAGCGGTAACCAGCATATTCATTAACTCGGCCAAGGAATTTCTGAAGTTTATGCATGTGGTAATTCATGATGAATTGCCCATATGCATCAGTCAAGGATTGCAGAATAATATCGTTCTGCAGGTCCAAGTCCAACTTCACACCGAGCTTCTCAAGCTCTTCCATGTCCTTGATCATTGTCAGACAGTGATCTTGGACTGACTGCCCATCACGCATCTTAGCCTTAAAAAGTCATTTTCGTGACTTGATATTTGGCTGCGCGACTCTGTTCACCAAACATCTCCTGCAGGTGAGCCAACATTTGGCGAGCAGTCCCGATATCCTCATGTTGGCGCTGGAGCTCATCAGA
>QRFJ01003419.1:0-67694 GCA_006176705.1 Cocos nucifera | reverse complement strand
CTAATGACTACTCGAGATGGTCACGCTCAGTGCCCTCGTTCTCTAACGAGTACCTATACTCTCACTCCGGTGTCTCCACACCGTAGACTCAAGACTCATCCACTAAAGAGAAGTGATTGTACACCAACATTCTGGAACAATCACCATCCTCATGATGATCCTATAGTCGGAAGCATTTTATGAGTTAATAATGATTATTCATGTCTTAAATTTTCAACTCTTGAAAATAGGAATTATCATTATCATTAACTCAAAAGATGTATCACAGATACTAAATACACATATGTGATAGAAAATAATCTATTTTATTAATATTAGTCAAAATTATAATTTTACCTCTAGAAGTGTATTACAAGTGTCAGCCAATTCTAGCTTCTAGGGCACATATATCTAACAGACACCTCCCCTTTAAATAGGGCTAGAGGGAAGGAGTTCCACTCCTCCTAAGTGGAAGATTTTTGACTCCGATTGGGAGTCATTTGGGAATAAGACTCTGTGAAGAAGTCTTCTCTTAATTTTTTTTATTTAAATTAGGTTATTATATTCTCTCATCTTAAAATAATTTTATTCTCAAAATTAGCAACCTGCAAAGTCGATAACCTTAGGTGAACTAAATGAAGAAAAAAATCTATTTTTTGGATCAGTTTTGTTTAGATCTGATTGGATCAAGAAGGATATTTCAAAAAAAATTTCTCTTAGATCCAAATTAGATCTAAGACTCTTCAGATTTGATTTTATTAATCTAATAAAATAAATTAAATTAAATTAAATTAAATCTAATTTAATTATATCTTGTTATGGGTAATCCTATTATCCTGTGATGATCTCGATGTTTGCTTGAGGTTCTGGATGTAGCCACGTAAGTGCCTAATCTCTACTGGTATCCACTCAGATAGAATCTAAAGATCTTTTTCTTCTCAATCTATCCTCCAAAAATTAGATCTAGATCTGATCTTGAAGGTCTTCAAAATAACTTTTGAAGATCAGCCATTGTCTCTTGCAGTAGTGCTGCCTTCTTCCTTTCCTATCGCTTTTCTCTTGCTCGAATTGCACCAAACTTATGCCCAAAAAACTCTTGAACGTGGATAGGAGAGAGAGGACCTGAAGGTGGCATGGAGAGAGAGGGAGAGAAGCCTTGTGGCATGGGCAAAGTGTAGAACCTCTTTTTTCTAGGCGCAAACAGAGTTTATATAGACCCTGCTGCGCCATGCAGTATCACATCATCCCGACCAATCACGGCTCTTTGTGTAATTAAATCTAAATCTGATTAGTAGAATGACATCATATGATCCAATCAGATTAGAGTCCCTCATAAACCTCCTTGGGTGGTGCCAAGATTGGTCAAAGAGGACTCTTCGGTGCCACCCAAGTTGAAACTATGAAGTAACCTGGAGTCCCATCTATTTGGGATTCCAAGCATAATCCTCATGGGGAGCATGCCTCCCTAGGCATGTGCCCCTCCCTTTCTACTTTTTAGCAGGGGAACAAAGTCCAATGTTCTCTCCTATGAGTGCATGACATCGCCTCCCTAGGTGTGCACCCCTCCCTTTATGCTTTTTAGCAGGGAAACAAAGTCCCATGTTCTCTCCTATGAGTGCGTGACACATGGGCAGATGTCTAAGTATCAAAGGTCAACATTTGACCAAAGTCAAAAGACAAGATTTAGCAGGTAACGAAAAATGATAGGTATTGTCTCAAATTTATCTCATAAATTAAGATAATTCTTTTCTAACCTGGACAAGTTTCAGTCAGACTAAGTAAAGGTTCTTGAGTGAGCTCAAATATATTTGGCTCAGTCGAGATAAGCTTTAATGATTGTTGAAGGAGAATATTAGGCTCAATCGTATGCTAGTATAATTTTTTTGAACCTAATTAAATCTTATTCAAATCAATTAAACTAGATTAGTCTAATTGATAATATCCATATTCAAACCCTTATTTGTGTGATCCAATTAGGTTCAATTCCATATGGTAATGGGATACATCACGATCTCTATCATCGACATCATCGAAACACCTTCCAATTGATCAGAATTTTTCTAATTCAGACAACTAGTATGATCGATCATCCAAATCATTCCAATTGCTCCTAAAATCCATCAGTGGTATCTAGCAGCATATGGTGGCAATCCATCAGAACTAAAAATGAATCTCTCGGTACAGTTGCCTATGTGATTAAGTTTTTCTATCTTGAGCCCTGATCGGATTAGGGTTAAAGTGATCTCATCAAATCCTAATTTTCATCATATGAATTAATCATTCGATTCAAGTCTAATGTGAAAAACCTAATAGAAACTCTTTCTATTATTTTATTCTGCCATGGCCATGGGCTTATGAACTTGATTCTCATGATTATCATAGGGCTGCTCCTCATCTACCGAGGTAGATAGATCTCCTATTGGTGCAATCCAATTCCTACAATGAACATGCTATATCCAACATTCACCTCAAGATTTTGAATGGCTAGGAGATCGAGTTATGGTGTAGTCAAACTATAACACCCTCAAGATGAACTATCGATGCACCTCAGATCAAAAAATCAGATACATCACTACAGCTTCGAGCCAGTCATCGATGAGAAGGTAGACTTCCTCATGACTGCTCGAGATGGTCACGCTCAGTACCCTCATTCTCTAACGAGTACCTATACTCTCGCTCTGATATCTCTATACCGTAGACTCAAGACTCATCTATCCTAAAGAAGCGATCGTACATCAATCTTTCGGATCAATCACCAATCTTATGATAATCCTATTGTCAGGAGCATTTTATGAGTTAATAATGAAAATTCATGTCTTAAACTTTTAACTCTTAAAAATATGAACTATCATTATCATTAACTTAAAGGATGTATTACAGACACTTTCAAATACACATTATGATAGAAAATAACTTATTTTATTATTTATAGTCAAAATTATAATTTTTCTCTTAGATGTGTATTACAAGTGTCAGTCAATTCTAGCTTCTAGGGCACACATATCTAACAAACTCCTACTTGACCTCAAGCCAATTGGCTATAAATCTAAGTCCCATCTTCTCAAAATGGGTTTCGATCTTCTGCTGGCCCAACGACTTTGTGAGTGGGTCTGCTACATTGTATGCGGAGTCGACTCTCTTGACCTCGACATAATCTTTCTCGAAGTAATCGTGGATGAGGTGATATCGTTGCTCGATGTGTTTGAATTTTTAGTGAGACCTCGGCTCCTTAGCAAGGGCTATGGTGCCATTATTATCGCAGTATAGAGGAATGGCATCACTCTAATCTCTACGATAAATTTCTTATACCAAAATGCCTCCTTCGTAGCTTCTGATGCGGCGATGTATTCTGCTTCTATGGCAGAATCTGTTATCACTGTCTGCTTGAAACTTTTTCAACTGACAATACCACCATTACACACAAATAGACTTCTAGATTTCGACTTTCGATCATCTATATCAGATATAAAATCCGAGTCTATATATCTCTGGACTTGGAGTTCTTCATTACCAAAATCCAACAGTATATCCTTAGTTCTTCTCAAGTACTTAAGAATACATTTCACAGAAGTCCAGTGTTCTTCACCTAGATTTGACTGATATCTGCTCGTGACACTCACAGCATGGGCTATATCAGGTCATGTACAAACATGGGATACATGAGGCTCTCTATTGCTGAAGCATAAGGGATCTTGCTCATGCATTCAATCTCCTTTGGTGTGTTGGGACACATTTTCTTGGATAGATGAATGCCATCTCTAAAGGGCACTAATCCCTTTTTGGAGTTTTTCATGCTAAACCTCTTTAAGACTTCCTCTATGTACATCTTCTGTGAAAGACCTAGCATCCTATTCGGTCTATCTCTATAGACTTTGATTCCTAGAATAAAGGATGCTTCTCCTAGATCTTTCATGGAGAATTTTTTAGATAACCATATTTTAATTATGATCAATATGTGAATATCATTTCCAATAAGGAGGATATCATCCACGTACAGTATGAGAAAGATAATAGCGCTTCCACTGATCTTTTTGAAAACATATAGTTCCTCTTCATTTTTGATAAAATTAAATAATTTGATCACATCATTAAAATGAGTATTCCAGCTTCGAAATGCTTGCTTAAGTCCATATATGGACTTTTGCAGCATGCATACTTTATGATCAGCATCATTGGATGTGAAATCTAGCGGCTATTCCATATAGATATCTTTCTCAAGGTATCTATTTAGGAATGCCATTTTTACGTTCATTTGCCATATTTTATAATCAAAATAGGTTGCAACAACAAGCAATATGTGAATAGATTTTAGCATAGCTACTGGAGAAAAGATATCCTGATAGTCAATATCTTCATGCTGATTATAACCTTTTGCCACTAATCTAGCTTTGAATATCTCTACATTTTCACCTGCACCAATCTTTCTCTTGTAGATCCATTTACACCCAATAGGTACTATACCTTTCGGTAGACCTACTAAGGTCCAGACTTGGTTTGAGTGCATCGAGTTAATTTCTGACTTTATTACCTCTAACCATTTTTTAGAGTTGATATCTGATACCGCCTCATCATAGATTTTGGGATCATCATGAACTCCATTACCTATGAGAAATATTTTTTTTTATTTTTTCTAAAATAGTACCTAAGTACCTCTTAAGGGAATGGAAAATCCTTTCCAATCTACGAGATGAAGGAGATAGTGATTATATTAGCTCAACCTCATTTGGTTCCATGGGATCCTTAGTTTGTTGCTCTTGTGAGACTTTCTCCTCAAGCTTGATCTGCTTTCCAATGTCACTATCTTGAATAAACTATTTTTTAAGAAAGATGGCATACCGACTCACAATCACATTATGGTCTTCAGAAATATAGAAATAATATCCTAATGATTCTTTAGAATATCCTATAAATCGAGCTCTAAAGGACCTATAGTCTAACTTGTCCGCTTGTTGTCTTTTGATATGAGCCGGATAACCCCAAATTCTGAGATAACTTAGACTTAATTTCTTACCATGCCATATCTCATACGGTATGGTAGGAATGATTTTAGAGAAAACCCTATTTAGTAAATATATTGCAGTTAACAGACTATGTCCCCAAAGAAAATTAGGAAGGTCTATGAAGCTCATCATGGATCGGACCATATCTAATAGGGTTCGATTTTTTTGTTCTGAAATTTCATTGAGTTGAGATATTTCAGGTAGAGTCCATTGAGAGACTATGCCATTTTGCTTGAGATAGTCCCAAAATTTTGGACTAAGATATTCACCTCCTTGATCTGATCAAAGAATCTTAATGGATTTTTTAATTTGCTTTTCGACTTCATGTTTGAATTTCTTGAACTTTTCAAAAGCTTCAGACTTGTGTCTCATAAGATACACATATCCATACCGAGATAAATTATCGATAAAGATTATGAAGTAATCAAAGTTGCCTCTAGTCGGTACATCAAATGGGCCGCACACATCAGCATGTACTAAGGCAAGTAGATCCATGGTCCTTTTCCCATATCCTACAAAAGAAAGCTTAGTCATTTTGCCATGAAAATATGATTCATAAATTGGATATGGCTCAGAGGTCAACGAACTCAATAGCCCAATTTTTTTCAATTTATTAGCCCTATCTTTTGCTATATGACCTAGCCTTAGGTGCCATAGATACCTCTCATTTGGACTATCCCTGAGTCATTTTACGGCATTCACATTTTGCTCGATATTAAAGATAGATACATCAATATGTAATTGATAGAAACTATTAATGAGAAAACCACTTATAATTTTATTTTTTTTATAAAGAATATTATAATAGTTCTTAAGAAAATTAATTACATAGCCATCTTGTGCTAAACATGAAATAGAAATCAAATTTTTGCTTACAGCAGGCACATAATAACAATCCCTAAGTACTAAATCTAAGTTAGATGGTAGTCGAAGAGGATAGGTTCCCACGGCCAAAGCAGCAATCCTTGCTTCATTTTTGATGCATAGGATCATCTCACCATCCCTCAGCCTCCTACTATCGTCAAGATCCTGCATGAAAGTGCACAAATAAGTACTAAAATCAGAGTCAAGCATCCAACTGGATGCAGAAGAAATCATAAGATTAGATTCAATAATGAGCATACCTTCAGAAAGACCTATCTTCTTCTTATTCTTTAGGATGGCCAGGTATGTAGGATAGTTTCGCTTTCAATGGCCGTCAATATTATAATGAAAATACTTTTCTTTATCAATGGCCTTCTTCTTCAGCTCTGTCTTCTTTTTTTTTTACCTTCCATCTTCTGCCCTTTTACAGACTTCTTCTTCTTTCCAAAAAACTTTTTCTTAGAAGAAGTCCATTCCATAGCAAGTACTAAGCCTTTAGAATCTTTCATAGTAAGCTCAGCAGTAACCAGCATATTCGTAAGTTTGACCAAAGTATTCTAAAGTTTATGCATATGGTAATTCATGATGAACTGCTCATATGCATCAGTCAAAGATTGTAGAATTATATCATTCTGTAGATCCTGATCTAACTTCACTCTGAGCTTCTCAAGCTCTTCTAAGTTCGTGATCATCATTAGATAATGATCTTGACCGACTGTCCATCATGCATTTTAGCCTTAAAAAATAATTTAGTGATATGATATTTGGCTGTACGACTCTGTTTACCAAACAACTCTTGCAGGTGAGCCAACATTTGACGAACAGTCTTGATATCTTCATGTTGGCACTGAAGCTCATCCGATATTGAGCTCAACATATAGTATCTGACCTTATTATCTTCATCCATCCATTTGTCAAGAGATACTCTTTATTCAACGGATGGACGGGTTGGTAAGGTGGAGGGATTCTGGTCCAATACATAAGTTAACTTCTCAAAATCCAAAATAATTTTAAAGTTTTGAAGCCAATCCTTGTAATTAAATCCGATCAATCTATGGGTGTCTAGGATATGAGCTAGTGGATTGGATGCAGACATTTTTTTTTCTATAGGGATAGACCGAATAGGATGCTAGGACTTTCACAGAAGATGTACATAGAGAAAGTACTAAAGAGGTTTAGTATGGAAAACTCTAAGAGGGGATTAATACCCTTCAGACATGGTATTCATCTTTCCAAGAAGATGTGCCCCAGCACACCTGAGGAAATAGAACGCATGAGCAAGATCCCTTATGCTTCTGTAATAGGAAGCCTCATGTATGCCATGCTATGTACACGACCTGATATAGCCCATGCTGTGAGTGTCACAAGCAGATATCAGTCAAATCCAGGTGAAGAATACTGAACTTCTGTGAAATGTATCCTTAAGTACTTGAGAAGAACTAAGGATATGATGCTGGTCTTTGGTAACGGAGAACTCCTGATCCAGGGATACACAGACTCGGACTTCATGTCTGATATAGATGATCGAAAGTCGACATCTGACAGACTATTTGTGCTGGAAGAGTTCCAAGCAAATGGTGATACCACCCCATCCACGATTACCTCAAAAAGGGTTACGTCGAGGTCAAGAGAGTCAACTCCACAGATAATGTGGCAGACCCACTTACAAAGCCGTTGGGCCAGCAGAAGTTCGAAGCCCACCTTGAGAAGATGGGACTTAGACTTATAGTCCAATTGGCTTTAGGACAAGTGGAAGATTGTTAGATATATGTGCCCTAGAAGCCAGAATTGGCTGACACTTGTAATACACTTCTAGGGGCAAAATTATAATTTTGACTAAAATCAATAAATGGATTATTTTCTATCACATATGTGTATTTAGTGTCTGTGATACATCCTTTGAGTTAGTGGTAATGATAATTCATATTTTCAAGAGTTGAAAATTTAAGACATGAATAATCATTATTAACTCATAAATTGCTCCTGACCATAGGATCATCACGAGGATGGTGATTGATCCGGAAGGTTGGTGTACAATCACTTCTCTTTAGTAGATGAGTCTTGAGTCTATGGTGTGGAGACATCGGAGCGAGAGTACAGGTACTCGTTAGAGAACGAGGGCACTGAGCGTGACCACCTCGAGTAGTCATTAGGGAGTCTACCTTCTCGTCAATGACTGACTCGATGCTGCAGTAGTGTGTCTGGTTCTTTGACCTGAGATGCATCGGCAGTTCACCTTGAGGGTGTTATAGTTTGACTACACCATTACTCGGTCTCCTAGCCATATGGAACCCTGAGGTGTATGTTGGCTATGACATGTTCATTATAGGAACTGGATTGCATCAAGATGGAATCTATCTACCTCGATGGTAGAGGAGTAGCCCTATGATGATCATGAGAATCAAGTCCAAAAATCCATGGCCATGGTAGAGTGAAATAATAGAAAGAGTTTCTATTTAGATTTTCACATTGGACTCGAATCGAATGATTACATCATATGACAGAGACTAGGGTTTGACGAGTTCACCTTAACCCTAATCTGATCGGGGCTCAAGATAGAAGAACTGAATCACACAGGTAGCTGCACCAAGAGGTTTGCATTCAGCTCTGATGGGTTGCCACCATATACTGCTAGGTGTCACTGATGGATTTTGGGAGCAATTAGAATGATTTAGATGATCGATCATTCTAGCTGTTCGAATCAGAAGAGTTCTGATCCATCGAAAGGAGTTTCGATGATGTCAATGATAGAGATCATGACATATCCCATTACCATACAGAACTGAACCTAACTGGGTCACACAAATAAGGGTTTGAATCTGGTGATCATCAATTGAACTGATCTAGTTCAATTGATCTAAATGAGATTCAATTAGGTTCAAGGAAATCGTGCTAGCACTCGATTGAACCTAACGTTCTTCTTTTGCTATCATAAATAAGTTGTCCTGATCTGAGCCAAAGGAGTTTGTGCTCAAACAGAGGCCTTCATATGGTCTGACTGGAGGTTGTCCAAGTCAGAAAAGGTTGTCTTATTTGTAAGACACTACCTGCCATTTTTGGTCACCTGCCATTTCTTGTTCTTTGACTTTGGTCAAAAGTCTACCTTTGACTGGTCAAACGTTGACCATTGATACTTTGACTTTTGACCATATGTCATGCACCTATTGGAGAGCTGGTGGGGGCCTGTCCCCCTACCAGAACCTGGCAAGGAGAAGGGCGCACGCCACCCTAGGCGTGTGCCCAAGTTGGAGGCGCCTAGGAGTCCTTGTTGGATAAGGACTCCATCTCCTTTTTGGATTCCAATTAGAGTTCTTCTAAGAACCAACTTTGACTGGTCTTAGGCGCCCTCTAAGGAGGAATCCAGGGGACTCTATTCCCACCAATCAGATTTAGATCTGAATTTCACAAAGGGTTGTGATTGGTTGGGAGGAAGAGGAGTTGGATCACGCTTAGTCTATAAACAAGACCCTGCGCCCAACTCAGATTCTTAGAAGCAATTCAATTGAGAAACCCCACGCCCCAAGGCTACCTCTCCCCTCCTTCTCCATGCCATAGTCTCTTCTCCCCTTGCTCTCCACGTCCAAAAGGAGTTTTGGACCTTGGTTGGTGCGATTCAGATCAAAGAAAGGCGATCAAAAATAAGAAGGCTGCGCTGCTGCAAAGGACGACTGCTCATCTTCAAAAGAGTTTTGAAGATCCTTCAGATCAGATTCAGATTTGATTTTTGGAGGTGTGATAGAGAAGAAGAGGATCTCCAGATCCAACCCGAGTGGATACCGGTAGAGGCCAGGTGCTTGCGTGGCTAAGATCCAGAACCTTCCGCTGCAAACAGGATCATCAACAGGGTAATAGGATTACCCAGATCAGGTAAATTAAATTTAATTTAATTTATTTTTTAATTTTATTTTATTAAAATAATAAGAATCAGATCTAAAACATATCAAGATCTGATTGGGATCAAGAGAAAAATTTTTAAAATATATCTCTTGATCTGATCAGATCTGAACGAACCTGGACCGAGAAATCAGGATTTTCCTTCATCTCATGCATCATATCATGCATATTTTTAGATCTAAATTATCTCATAAATATCTAAAAAATAAAATTTAAATTTAATCATATTAAATTTAATTTATTCAAGATAATTTTGTAGATCTATTCTACAACTAGTCTAAACATGTATCAATCATATCTCATATGAATTAAATAAATTTATTTTTTATTTTTTAGATCTAATTATAATAGTATAATATTAAAAAATAGTAAATAAATAAATTTAAAAATTATAATTAATCAAATTAAAATTATGATGATGTTAGACTACACATAGAATAATTCTATTCCTAGTCTAGACATGCATCTCATATATCTTAGATCTAAATTATTTAATTTTAATTTTTTGATTTTAGATCTAATCACATATCATGTGATATCTAAAATCATCTAATTATTAGATTAAAAATATATTAAAATTAGATCTAATAAATTATGAAAAGCTAGCTCTGATACCAGTTGAAGAAAAAAATCTGTTTTTCGGATCAGGTTCGTTCAAATCTGATTGGATCAAGAGAAATATTTTAAAAAAAAAAGATCTAAATTAGATCTAAGACTCTTCAAATTTAATTTTATTAATCTAATAAAATAAATTAAATTAAATTAAATTAAATTAAATCTAATTTAATTATATCTTATTATGGGTAATCCTATTACACTGTGATGATTCCAATGTTTGCCTGAGGTTTTGGATATAGCCATGCAAGTGTCTAACCTCTATCGGTATCCATTCAAGTAGAATCTAGAGATCTTCTTTTTTTCAATCTATCCTCTAAAAATTAGATCTGGATCTGATCTTAAAGATTTTTAAAATAATTTTTAAAGATCAGTCGTTATCTCTTATAGCAGTGCTGCCTTCTTTCTTTTCTATCGCCTTTCTCTTGCTCGAAATGCACCAAACTTATATCCAAAAAATTCTTGGATGTGGATAAGAGAGAGAGGACCTGAAGGTGGCATGGAGAGGGAGGGAGTGAAGCCTTATGGCATGGGCAAAGGGTAGAACCTCTTTCTTCTAGGCGCAGATAGGGTTTATATAGATCCTACTATGCCATGCAGTGTCACATCATCCCGACCAATCATGACTCTTTGTGCAATCAGATCTAAATCTGATTGGTAGGATGATATCATCTAATCTAATCAGATTAAAGTTCCTCATAAACCTTCTTAAGTGGCACCAAGACTGGTCAAAGGGGACTCTTTCGCACCACCCAAGTTGAAACCATGAAGCAACCTAGAGTCCCATCTGTTTGGGACTCCAAGCGTGATCCTCATGGGGTGCATGCCTCCCTAGGCATGCGCCCCCTTTCTTTCTACTTTTTAGTAAGGCGATAAAGCCCCATGTTCTCTTCTATGGGTGCATGATATATGGGCAGATGTCTAAGTGTCAAAGGTCAACGTTTGATCAAAGTTAAGGGACAAGATTTAGCAGATGATGAAAAATGGTAGGTGTTGTCTCAAATTTATCTCGTAAATTAAGACAACCCTTTTCTGACCTAGACAAGCTTCGGTCAGATCAAGTAAAGATTTCTGAGTGAGCTCCAATATATTTGGCTCAGTCGAGATAAGCTTTAATAATTATTGAAGGAGAACATTAGGCTTAATCGTATGCTAGCATGATTTTCTTGAACCTAATTGAATCTTATTCAAATCAATTGAACTGGATTAGTCTAATTGATGATATTCAAATCCAAATTCTTGTTTGTGTGATCTAGTTAGGTTCAATTCTGGATCCAATTGATGATATCTAGATCCAAATTCTTATTTATGTGATCCAGTTAGGTTCAATTTCGTATGGTAATGAGATACGTTGCGATCTCTATCATTAACATCATCGAAATATCTTTCAATGGATTAGAACTTTTCTGATTCAGGTAACTAGTATGATCGATCATCCAAATCATTTTAATTGCTTCCAAAATCCATCAGTGATACCTAGCAGTATATGGTGGCAATCCATCAGAACTGAAAATGAACCTCTCGGTGCAGTTATCTGTGTGATTAAGTTTCTCTATCTTGAGCCCTGATCCGATTAGGGCTAAGGTGATCTCATCAAACCCTAATTTTTATCATATAAATTAATCATTCGATTCAAGTTTAATGTGAAAAATCTAATAGAAACTCTTTCTATTATTTCATTCTGCCATGGCCATGGGCTTATGGACTTGATTCTCATGATTATCATAAGACTGCTCTTCATTTATCGAGGTAGATAGATCCCCTATTAGTGCAATCCAATTTCTATAATGAATATGCTATAGCCAACACACACTTCAGAATTCTGAATGATTAGGAGATCGAGTTATGGTGTAGTCAAACTATAACACACTCAAGGTGAACTGTCGATGCACCTCAGATCAAAGAATCAAACATATCACTGTAGCTTCGAGCCAGTCATCGACGAGAAGGTAGACTTTCTTATGACTACTCGAGATGGTTACGCTCAGTGCCCTCGTTCTCTAATGAGTATCTATACTCTCATTCCAGTGTCTCTATACCGTAGACTTAAGACTCATCTATCCTAAAGAAGCGATCGTACATCAATCTTTCGGATCAATCACCATCCTTATGATGATCCTACGGTCGAAAGCATTTTATGAGTTAATAATAAAAATTCATGTCTTAAATTTTTAACTCTTAAAAATATATCATTACCATTAACTCAAAGGATGTATCACAGACACTTTCAAATACATATTATGATAGAAAATAATTAATTTTATTATTTATAATTAAAATTATAATTTTATCCTTAGATGTGTATTACAAGTATTAGCCAATTCTAACTTTTAAAGCACCCATATCCAACACTAAATTCTTATCCCATCATTGACCTCTGATAATTATCATAAATTACTAAATAAAAGCATTAAATATATAATAATTAATATTTATTTTTAAAAATTAATATTTTTATTAGTGTTTTATAGGATAGAAGATCATCAATGTGAAGAGCTCAATTTATAATTTCAAACGTAATAAATTTCACTCAAATCGAAGCTAAAATGAAAAAGTTATGAAACTTAGAAGTTAAAATAAAAAAAAAATAAATAAAATAAGGTCAGTGCATGGTGGACCGATCGGTCGGTCCATGGAATAAGCGTAGACCAGCTAGATCAGCAGGCATGGCCAGTCGATGCACGACATGTGGCGAGCGTAGACCCTTAAAGGGTCTACCATATTTTCATCATGGCTTATAGGGGCAATTCTGACATTTTGTCAGGGCCAGGCGCGCTCTGATTGGGTGATGTACGCGGAGGTCTACGCTAAACCAGGTTTGCGATCGGTCTACCCAGGACTAGGATGAGATCGACGGCTATTGTTCATGGGATTTGATCCAATGATCGAGATTTTTTCGCTAACGGATGATAGATCTGGCAGTCGGTGAAGATCCGATGGATGAGATGCAATCCAATTTTTAACTAAGCATCTGAAGCTTCTTTAGGCATGATCCAATAGGCAAAATCAATCTAGACTTTGATCGAATGGCTAGGAACACATCCAGCAGGGTTTGCGGTGGTTTTTGAGTTGATTTGAGCCATTTGATCAAGATTTGACGATCAGAATTCAACATGATGATTTAAATCGAGCAGGACCCAGATTTTGACTCCGAAAATAACTTTGAAAATCTTGTTTATTCCTTTATTTAATTTTTCTTCATGTCAAAAGTTGGAGAGAACCACTCTTGGGGGAAACAGAGCTTCCAAGCCCTCCTCCAAACCTCTTTCTCTCTTCCTTCTCTTCTCCTCTCTTCCTCTTTCTTCTTTCTTTTTATTTTCTTTTCTTTTTTTTATTTATTTACTCTGGGAGATTAGAAAATGCTGGGGAGCATATCATCAACTATGTGCGGCTAAGAAGCTAGATTCTGGGATGTAGATAAAGTCTTCTAGTATGGGTTGTAATTTTTATTTTTTGTAATTTTTTTTATGTAATGAATAAATTATTATCCTGCCCAATCCTAAATTCTATCCTCCATGCATGAGATTTTAATATATTTTTTATTGATTGATATTTAAATAGACTATATTTATGGAGATGGATTATGATCGGAAGATACAATCTATGCTCGATTTAATAGTTTATATTAAAGAGAATCAGTATAAAGCCATGTTACCAATTTTTAAGAATTAAAGTATTGAATAATTTATTATTGTATTGAGATGGATCATGATCGAGAGATATGATTCATACCCAAAGGAAATAGATTATAATCATAACCAAATTCTTAAAAATATTAAACTCTTGCATTAAAAGGAATTACCATAATCCTATTAGAAATGGATTCGAAATTCTAATATATTTTTAATTGACTCTTAAATCTTAATTAAATTTTATTTAATTTTTTTAATTTTATTTTGCTTAAATTTAAATTATTTTTTTAAATTTATTTATTTAAATTTTTATTTAATAAATTAATTTTATTTTTAATTATATTGAACATAACTTAGCCTTCAATCCTTGAGAAAATTGACATCAGACTCACTACTATTCTAATCTTTAGGTAGATTAATTTTAAATTATTATTTGATGCTCTAACAACAAGCAGTCAACCTCCTATCTCTAGTTAAAAAAAAAAAATTGAATCCTCTATCATTGAAAATAAAGTTTTCAATCAATTTAAATAATTTAAATCATCATGCTTTTGCTGTGCACTCTGATCTAAATCCACTAAATATCTTAGATTTGCTAATAACCTTTAAAATAATAAGATAATAATTTATCAATCTCTCAAATTATAACCTAAGATACAAATTGTCCATTGAAATCCAAACTCTATGAATTGTCTCTATCACATCCTTAGTGTGTTAGATATATGTGCCCTAGAAGCTAGAATTGGCTGACACTTGTAATACACTTTTAGAGGCAAATTTATAATTTTGATTATAAATAAAAAAATAGATTATTTTCTATCACATATATGTATTTAGTATTTGTGATACATCCTTTAAGCTAATAATAATGGTAATTCATATTTTCAAGAGTTAAAAATTTAAGACATGAATAATCATTATTAACTCATAAAATGATTTCGACCATAGGATCATCACAAGGATGATGATTGATCTGAAAGGTTGGTGTACAATCGCTTCTCTTTAGTAGATGAGTCTTGAGTCTATGGTGTGGAGACATCAGAGTGAGAGTACAAATACTCGTTAGAGAATGAGGGCACTGAGCGTGACCACCTCGAGTAGTCATTAGGAAGTCTACCTTCTCATCAATGACTGACTCGATGCTGCAGTGGTGTGTCTGATTCTTTGATCTGAGGTGCATCGATAGTTCACCTTGAGGGTGTTATAGTTTGACTACACCATTACTTAGCCTCCTAGTCGTACGGAATCCTGAGGTGTATGTTGGCTATAGCATGTTCATTATAGAAACTGGATTGCATCAAGATGGAATCTATCTACCTCGGTGGTAGAGGAGCAGCCCTATGATGATCATGAGAATCAAGTCCAGAAGCCCATGGCCATGGCAGAGTGAAATAATAGAAAGAGTTTCTATTTAGCTTTTCACACTGGATCTGAATCGATTGATTACATCATATGACAGAAACTAGGGTTTGACAAGTTCACCTTAACCCTAATCTGATCGGGGCTCAAGATAGAAGAACTGAATTACACAAGTAGCTGCATAAAGAGGTTCGCATTCAGCTCTGATGGACTGCCACCACATACTGCTAGGTGTCATTGGTGGATTTTGGGAGTAATTAGAATGATTTAGATGATAAACATTCTAGCTGTTTGAATCAGAAGAGTTCTGATCCATTGAAAGGAGTTTCGATGATGTCGATGATAGAAATCACGACATATCCCATTACCATACAGAATTAAACCTAACTGGATCATACAAACAAGGGTTTGAATATGGTGATCATCAAATTAAACTGATCCAGTTCAATTGATCTAAATGAGATTCAATTAGGTTCAAGAAAATCATGCTAGCACTCGATTGAACCTAACGTTCTTCTTTTACTATCATAAATAAATTATCCTGACTGAGCCAAAGGAGTCTATGCTTGATCAGAGGCCTTCACTTGGTCTGATTGGAGCTGTCCAAGTTAGAAAATATTTTCTTATTTTGTAAGACATTACCTACCATTTTTGGTCACCTACCATTTCTCGTCTTTTGACTTTGGTCAAAAGTTGACCTTTGACTGATCAAATGTTGACCATTGACACTTTAACTTTTGTCCACGTGTGATGCACACCTATTGAAGAGCTGGTGGGGGCTTGTCCTCCTGCTAGAAACTGATAAGAAGGAGGGCGCACGCCACCCTTGGCATGTGCCCAAGCTGGAGGCGCCTAGGAGTCCCTGTTGGACAGGAACTCCATCTCCTTTTTGGATTTCGATTAGAGTTCTCCTAAGAACCAAGTTTGATTGGTCTTAAGCACCATCTAAGGAGGAATCCAAGGAACTCTTTTTTCACCAATCAGATTTAGATCTGATTTTACAAAGGGTTGTGATTGGTTGGGAAGAAGAGGAGTTGGATCATGCATAGTCTATAAATAAGACCTTGCACCCAACCCAAAGTGCATTGAAAAAGGAATTCAATTCCCACGCCCCAAGGATTCCTCTCCTCTCCTCCTCCATACCAAAACATCTTCTCCCTCTCCTCTCCATACCCAAAGTGGTTTGGATTCTTGGTTGGTGCAATCCAGATGAAAGAAAGACGACAGAAAGCTAGAAGACTGCACTGCTCCAAAGGACAACTGCTGATCTTTGAAAGGTATTTTGAAGATTCTCAAAATTAGATTCAGATCTAATTTTTGAAGATGTGATAGAGAAGAAGAGGATCTTCAGATCTAGTCTGAGTAGATATCGGTAGAGGCCAGGCACTTGCATGGCTAGATCCAGAACCTTCCACTGCTTATAGGATCATCAACGGATAATAGAATTACCCACATCAAGGTAAATTAAATTTAATTTAATTTATTTATATTTTATTTTTATTATTAGAATAATAAAAATTAGATCTAAAATATCTCAAATTTAATCTAAATTAAAAAAAAAAAAATTTGAAATATATCTCTTGATCCGATCAGATCTGAACGAACCTAGTCCAGAAAATCAGGATTTTCCTTCAACTGGTATCAGAGCCAAGATTCTAAAGTATTTAGATTTGATTTTAAATTTATTTTAATTAAAAAATAAGTAATTTTAGATATCACATGAGATGTGATCAGATCTAAAATTAAAAAAAATTAAAATTAAATAATTTGGATCTAAGATTAGAAAATATGCATGACTAGTTCTAAAATAGAATAGTTCTATAGAATAGTCTTGCATGTTTTTAATTTAATTTGATTAAATCATATTTTAGATCTATTTATTTACTATTTTTTGATATTATAATTATTATAATAATATCTAAAAAATAATAAATAAAAATTATTTAATTTTAACATCATATGAGATATGATTGATGCATGTCTAGACTAGTTGTAGAATAGTTCTACATAGTTATCTAGATTAGAATTTATTTTGATTAGATCAATTTAAATCTAATTTTTTAGATTATTATGAGATAATTTAGATCTAAAAATATGCATGATTCGATACATGAGATGTATGCAAAATATGCCATGATTAGATCTAATTTATATATGAGATATATGATATAGATCTAAAACTATTTTATAGTATTGCATGTTCCTGATTAAGGCATTCCTCTTGGCCGTCCGATCATAAGAATGAAGAAGGGTTTAAAGGCCCTCTCCTCCCATCTGATGGGGTGTTCTTATGACGTGTAGGGGTGCTGCGCGTTCGTCCTTAATCAGAAATCCAAAACTTACTTTCTGTAAAACCCTAGATCCTGAAACCCTAGGATTTATTATGCATATTTTATTTATGAACCCTACTTAATTAAAAATTAAGATTATGGAATATTAATTAGGTCTAAAATTGAGAATTTCAGATCTAAGACATATTCATAATATTGGGTTCGGGCTTGGGTAGCTCAATTAGGTCTAAGCGGTTGATCAAATCGAATCAAGAGTTGGTTAGATGGGATCAACAATGCTTAAATTGACCAGCCTAATAGGATTAAGTCTGGGTCAAGATCGAGTCACGATCAAGCAAGACCTAATTAGGCTCAGAGGTTAGAGTCTGGATTGTAGGCTAACCCAATTGGTTCTGACTCAATAATTTGGTGTCTAAGGTAAGTTTGGCACATACGATCGACTGATTTTTAATTGGAAGCTACTCGACCTGAATGCATTCTTGTATGAGTTAATGGCATATTCCTTCCACCGATCTCACTTACCTGGCCATATCTGTTGACACAGTTCTGATCTGAGGTGGTCAATAATCCGAGCTAACCCATGCCACTAGGTTAGTCATAATTGTTATGACTATGACAAGTCTAGTTTAATGAGATCTGAATCAATTCTTCCTAAGAAAAGATTAAGTCTGAGGTCTTCCACCATTGTAGATGTGCGGGCCTTTTTTGAGGTTGATTGTTCTTGGCTGGATACAGTGGCTCAGTTGCACCGAAAAGATGCAACCATGTCTATTAGGCATTGGATGCTATGGGCTGGAGGATGAGTTGGGCTCAATATTTTAGATACGGTGAGAGACTCAATTAGGAATCTGGTCTGTGCAAATGGTGGATCTGACTTAACTAAGGAGTGGATCAATATTCTGGATACGGTGAGATTCATGAATTAGAGATCAAGTTTGGGTGCAACCATGATTAGAGAATCATTGAAACAAGAGTTGTTCACTCATTGGCTAACCCATCACCAATAACTATTAGGTGAGGTGATGAGTCAGTTGGTGAGACCGCACCACCCATTAGAAATCATTAATCATGGAGATTTTCGCATCTCTATAGAGGAAGTGTAGGGATCCAAAAAAATAGTAGGAGCTAATTTATTTAAAAATAAATTTTTTAAATAAATTGATCAAATTATAATTATAGTATCTAACTAGAATCTTTGACTCTCTACAGAAAAATATCTGTCTCCAATCCATTGGCACGTATTCTGGACACACATAGACTGACCGGACCTAATTATAAAGATTGGCTCAAAAACTACAGAATAGTTTTGGGTTTCGAGAAGTTAATCCATGTATTGGATCAAGAACCTCTTACCTTACCAGCCCGTCCGTCCACTGAATAGAGAGTGTCTCTGAAAATATGGATAGACGAAGATAATAAGATCAGATATTATATGTTGGGCTCGATGTCTGATGAGCTCCAGCGCCAACATGAAGATATCGGGACTGCTCGCCAAATGTTGGCTCACCTGCAAGAGATGTTTGGTGAACAGAGTCGTGCAGCCAAGTATCAAGTCACGAAATGACTTTTTAAGGCTAAGATGCATGATGGACAGTCAGTCCAAGATCACTGTCTGATAATGATCAAGGACTTGGAAGAGCTTGAGAAGCTCGGTGTGAAGTTAGACTTGGATCTGCAGAATGATATTATTCTGCAATCCTTGACTGATGCATATGGGCAATTCATCATGAATTACCACATGCATAAACTTCAAAATTTTTTGGCCGAATTAATGAACATGCTGGTCACCGCTGAGCTTTCTATGAAAGATTCTAAAGGCTCAGTTCTTGCTATGGAACGGACTTCTTCCAAAAGAAAGTCTTATGGAAAGAAAAAGAAGTCTGTGAAAAAGCAAAAGGTGGAAGGAGCAAAGAAGAAGAAGGCAGAGTCGAAAATGAAAGCCGCTGTCAAAGGAAAGTATTTCCATTGCAACAGCGACGGCCATTGAAAGTGAAACTGCCCTACTTACCTGGCCACCCTGAAGAACAAGAAGGAAGGTCCTTCTGGAGGTATGCTCGTTATTGAGTCTAACCTTACGGTTTCTTCTGCATCCAGTTGGGTGCTTGACTCTGGTTCTAGTGCTCATCTGTGCACTTCCATGCAGGATCTTGAGGATAGCAGGAGGCTGAGGGATGGAGACATGATCCTACGCATCGGTAATGGAGCAAGAGTTGCTGCAGTAGCCGTGGAAACATACCCTCTTCGATTACCATCTGGTTTAGACTTAGTTTTGAAAGACTGTTATTATGTGCCTGCAGCTAGCAGGAATTTGATTTCTGTTTCATGCTTAGCACTAGAAGGCTATGTGATTACCTTCTTTAAGAACCATTGTAACATTCTTTATGAAAGAAATAAAATTGCAAATGGTTTTCTTATTAACGATCTTTATCAGCTACATATTGATGTATCTATTCTAACTATCGAGCAAAACGTGAATGCCAAATGACCTAGGGATAGTCCAAATGATAGGTATCTATGGCACCTAAGATTAGGTCATATAGCAGAAGATAGGATCAACAAATTGGAGAAAAATGGGCTATTGAGTCCATTGACTTTCGAGTCATATCCAACTTATGAATCTTGTCTTCAAGGCAAAATGACTAAACTCCCTTTTGTAGGACATGGGGAAAGGGCCACAGATCTCCTTGCCCTAGTACATACTGATGTGTGCGGCCCATTTGATGTGCCGGCTAGAGGTAATTTTGTATCTACTTCATTATCTTTACCGATGATCTGTCTAGGTATGGGTATGTGTATCTTATGAGACACAAGTCTGAAGCTTTTGAAAAGTTCAAAGAATTCAGACATGAAGTAGAAAAATAAACTGAAAAATTCATTAAGGTTCTTCGATCAGATCGAGGAGGTGAATACCTTAGCCGAGAATTCCTAGACTATCTCAAGAAAAATGGCATAGTCTCTCAATGGACTCCACCAGGAACACCTCAACTCAACGAATTTCAGAATGGAGAAATCGGACTCTATTGGATATGGTCCGATCCATGATGAGCTTCACAGACCTCCCTGATTTTCTTTGGGGATACTCATTGTTAACTTCAATTTATCTACTGAATAGGGTTCCCTCTAAGACCATTCCTACCACACCGTATGAGATATGGCACGGTAAGAAACCAAGTCTGAGTCATCTCAGAATTTGGGGTTGTCCGGCTCATGTCAAAAGACAACAAGCGGATAAGTTAGAGTTTAGGTCCTTCAGAGCTCGATTCATAGGATATCCTAAAGAGTCATTAGGATACTATTTCTACATTCCAGAAGACCATAATGTGATTGTGAGTCGACATGCCATCTTTCTTGAAAAATAGTTTATTCAAGATAGCGGCATTGGAAAGCAGATTAAGCTTGATGAGAAAGTCTCACAAGTACAACGAGCTAAGGACCAATTGGAACCAAATCAGGTTGAGCCAATAAGAACACTACCTCCTCCACCTCGTAGATCGAAAAGAGTTTTCCATCCTCCTGAAAGATACTTAGGTATTATTTCAGAGAAAGTAGAGAAAATATTCCTCGTAGGTAATGGTGCTCATGGTGATGATCCCAAAACCTACAATGAGGCGATATCAGATATCGACTCCGAGAAATGGCTAGAGGCAATGCAGTCAGAAATTGACTCGATGCACTCAAACCAAGTCTGGACCTTGGTAGATCCACCAGAAGGTATAGTACCTATTGGGTGTAAATGGATCTTCAAGAGAAAGATTGGTGCAGATGGGAATGTGGAGACATTCAAGGCTAGACTAGTGGCAAAAGGTTATAGTCAACGCGAAGGCATTGACTATCAGGATACCTTTTTCTCAGTGGCTATGCTAAAATCCATCCGCACATTGCTTGCCGTTGCAGCCTATTTCGATTATGAAATATGGCAAATGGACGTGAAAATGGCATTCTTGAACGGATATCTTGAGGAAAATATCTATATGGAACAGCCGCTAGGTTTCACATCCAGTGATACTGATCACAAGGTTTGCAAGCTGCAAAGGTCCATATATGGACTTAAGCAAGCATCTCGGAGCTGGAACACTCATTTCAATGATGTGATCAAAATATTTGGTTTCATCAAAAATGAAGAGGAACCATGTGTTTTCAAAAAGGTCAGTGGGAGCGCTGTTGTCTTCCTCGTATTGTACGTGGATGACATCCTCCTTATTGGGAATGATATTTCCATGATTGATAACAGTCAAAATATGGTTGTCCAAGGAATTCTCCATGAAAGACCTAGGTGAAGCATCCTTTATTCTAGGAATTAAGGTCTATAGGGATAGACCGAATAGGATGCTAGGACTTTCACAGAAGATGTACATAGAGAAAGTACTAAAGAGGTTTAGTATGGAAAACTCTAAGAGGGGATTAATACCCTTCAGACATGGTATTCATCTTTCCAAGAAGATGTGCCCTAGCACACCTGAGAAAATAGAACGCATGAGCAAGATCCCTTATGCTTCTGCAATAGGGAGCCTCATGTATGCCATGCTATGTACACGACCTGATATAGCCCATGCTGTGAGTGTCATAAGCAGATATCAGTCAAATCCAGATGAAGAACACTGGACTTCTGTGAAATGTATCCTTAAGTACTTAAGAAGAACTAAGGATATGATGTTGGTCTTTGATAATGAAGAACTCCAAGTCCAGGGATACACAGACTCGAATTTCATGTCCGATATAGATGATCGAAAGTTGACATCTGGGAGTCTATTTGTGTGCAATGGTGGTACTGTCAACTGAAAGAGTTCTAAGTAAATCATGATAGTAGATTCCACCATGGAAGCAGAATATATCGCTGCATTAGAGGCTGCGAAGGAAGCATTCTGGTACAAGAAATTTGCTACAAAAATTAGAGTAATGCCATCAGATGCCATTCCTCTATACTACGACAATAATGGCGCTATAGCCCTTGCTAAGGAGCTGAGGTCTCACCAAAAATTCTAGCACATTGAGCGGCGATACCACCTCATCCGTGATTACCTCGAAAAGGATTACGTTGAGGTCAAAAGAGTCGACTCAGTAGATAATATGGCAGACCCACTTACAAAGCCATTGGGCAGCAGAAGATCGAAGCCCACCTTGAGAAGATGGAACTTAAACTTGTAGCTAATTGGCTTTAAGATAAGTGAAAGATTGTTAGATATATGTGCCCTAGAAGCCAGAATTGGCTAACACTTGTAATACACTTCTAAAGGCAAAATTATAATTTTGACTATAAATAATAAAATGGGTTATTTTCTATCACATATGTGTATTTAGTGTCTGTGATACATCCTTTGAGTTATTGATAATGATAATTCATATTTTCAAGAGTTGAAAATTTAAGACATGAATAATCATTATTAACTCATAAATGCTCCCGACCATAGGATCATCACAAGAAAGGTGATTGATCCAAAAGGTTGGTGTACAATCGCTTCTCTTTAGTAGATGAGTCTTGAGTCTATGGTGTGGAGACACTGAAGTGAGAGTACAGGTACTTATTAGAGAATGAGAGCACTGAGCGTGACCACCTCGAGTAGTCATTAGGAAGTCTACCTTCTCGTCAATGACTGACTCGATGCTACAGTGGTGTATCTAGTTCTTTGATCTGAGGTGCATCGACAGTTCACCTTGAGGGTGTTATAGTTTGACTACACCATTACTCGATCTTCTAGCCATACAGAATCCTGAGGTGTATGTTGGCTATAGCATATTCATTGTAGGAACTGGATTGCATCAAGATGGAATCTATCTACCTCGGTGGTAGAGGAGTAGCCCTATGATGATCATGAGAATCAAGTCCAGAAGCCCATGGCCATGGCAGAGTGAAATAATAGAAAGAGTTTCTATTTAGCTTTTCACACCGGATCTGAATCGATTGATTACATCATATGATAGAAATTAGGGTTTGACGAGTTCACCTTAACCCTAATCTGATCGAGGCTCAAGATAGAAGAACTGAATCACACAGGTAGCTGCACCAAGAGGTTCGCATTCAGCTCTGATGGGTTGCCACCACATACTGCTAGGTGTCACTGATGGATTTTGGAAGCAATTAGAATGATTTAGATGATCAATCATTCTAGCTGTCCGAATCAAAAGAGTTCTGATCCATCGAAAGAAGTTTCGATGATGTCGATGATAGAGATCATGACATTCCCATTACCATATAGAACTGAACCTAACTGGATCACATAAATAAGGATTTGAATCTGGTAATCATCAAATTGAACTGATCCAGTTCAATTGATCTGAATGAGATTTAATTAGGTTCAAGAAAATCATACTAACACTCGATTGAACCTAACGTTCTTCTTTTACTATCATAAATAAGTTATCCTGACTGAGCCAAAGGAGTTTATGCTCAATCAGAGGCCTTCACTTGGTCTGACTGAAGCTTGTCTAAGTCAAAAAAGATTTTCTTATTTTGTAAGATATTACCTGCCATTTTTGGTCACCTACCATTTCTTGTCCTTTGACTTTGGTCAAAAGTTGACCTTTGACTAGTCAAATATTGACCATTAATACTTTAACTTTTGTCCACGTGTCGCACACCTATTGAAGAGTTGGTGGGGGCTTGTCTCCCTATCAAAACTTGGTAAGGAGGAGAGTGCACGCCACCCTTGGCGTGTGCCCAAGCTGGAGGCGCCCAGGAGTCCTTGTTGGACAGGGACTTCATCTTCTTTTTGGATTCCGATTGGAGTTCTCCTAAGAACCAAGTTTGACCGATCTTAGGCGCCATCTAAGGAGGAAGAAGAGGAGTTGGATCATGCATAGTCTATAAATAAGATCCTGCGCCCAACCCAAAGTGCATTGAAAAAGGAATTCAATTCCTACGCCCCAAGGCTTCCTCTCCTCTCCTCCTCCATGCCAAAACATCTTCTCCCTCTCCTCTTCATGCCCAAAGTGATTTGGGTTCTTGGTTGGTGCAATCCAAACGAGAGAAAGATGACAGAAAGCTAGAAGGCTGTACCACTACAAAGGACAACTACTGATCTTCGAAAGGTGTTTTGAAGATCCTCCAAATCAGATCCAGATCTAATTTTTGAAAACGTGATAGAAAAGAAGAGGATCTCCAGATTCAGCCTGAGTGGATACCGGTAGAAGTCAGACACTTACGTGGCTAGATCCAGAATCTTTCACTGCTTATAGGATCATCAATGGATAATAGGATTACCCACATCAAGATAAATTAAATTTGATTTAATTTATCTATATTTTATTTTTATTATTAGCATAATAAGAATTAGATTTGAAACATCCCAGATCTGATCTGGATCAAAGAGAAAAATTTTTGAAATATATGTCTTGATCCGATCAGATCTAAACGAACCTAATCCGAAAAATTAGGATTTTCCTTCATAGTGATCATAATCTCATGCTCAAATATTTCTTAACTCACCATCCCAATAGAACATTACCTTAAGTTCAAGCATCACTTAAATTATAATTTTGAATAACTATAATCTTAAGCTTCGGTATCACTCATGCCATAGTCCCTAGTGATCTTAAACCTAAGCTCTGATATCATGAACCAGGCATATAGCATTTAGGCATCCAATTCTAATCAAGTAATTAATTGTTTGATTGTCGATACTTGGAGGTAAGTAACATTTGCATTTATAATTAATTTAAATTAAATAAATTTTATATCATCTTTTGATAAGATGCAAGTTAATCACTATTAATATCTTATCATGATCAATCGGGATCAAATGAGAATCATTTTGTTCAATTAAATAATATAAATTATTATAAGTATATTTGAGATCTAATTATTTATGAAATTGCTGTGTGTCATCTATTTAACTTGATGCAAATAATTTTAACTGCTTTCCGATCGAATCAAGCATGGTATTTATATAATATGAATAATTAATTGATGCATTGAGATTTATAAGTTGAATTGAATGATATTACATATTGTGATTGAATCAGGTTGATTAATTATGATTATTACCTATTGAAGTACAGATGTCATAAATGTATCAAAATTGTATCTAATTATATTAAGCTATATCAAAGTTATATTAAGTTATATCGGAAAGACAAAGAAATGCATGAATTATATTATTATTATTATATATATCATTTAACTCTCAGCCCTATTGTGTTGTTCTCTGAACTTGAGATTTTCATCATGAGGACAAATGTGGATTTGAGATTCCCACCATGGAAGCAAATATGGACTAAGATCTCCACCATAGGAGCAAACATAGATTGAGATCCCTTGCCACAACAGCAATCGTGGTGCCACAGTAAGGGCTATAAAATTAGAAGAAGTGGATACCCATGCTTAAATATAATATTATAAAATTAAGTATATACTAAATTTTTTTATTATCTATTGATTTTCTATAATAGAAGAGTGGGCATCAGGTTGCATCTTGAATATCTGAAATTATTTAATTTTGATATTGATTAGACTGATCTCGCATTTTATATTATGCATTTAAATTGTTTATCATTATGATTTAGATTTGTTTTATGAATGTATCTGTTACTTACTGAGCCATGAAGCTCATAAACCTTCACATATTATTTTCAGAGCTTCGGGATTAAATTTTGGGGTCAGACTTGGGTTTTTGGAGTGTGTATAGAAGGGAGGCCGATCTAAAAAAGATGGATAATTCTCGAGAAAAGAATTGTTTAATGATATAGTGTAAACTGAAATAAATATCATAAAATTTAATGTTTAGTAATATTGTATAGTAGCTAGTTGTTCAGTTTATACCTCTGCTTATGGTAAGAATGTTTCTGGTATGGTATATTAAAGTTTTGGACAGGTTGAATGCCTTGCATATCTATAAGAATAGTTCTCTGTAGATATGTGGCGACTGTTCATGATCCCGAATAATGTTTTAATTTAAAGTTGGGTTTGGGGAGTGACAGTTTCGTTTTATTAGCTGTTGAAAAGAGACAGGTCAGGTGTTATATATATTAACATGTTTGCAGAGATACGTTGCTAGGGAGCTACCAGTTGCATCAGGTGAGAGGCTAGGGTTTTATATGCTGAATTAACCTTCCATGAAACTACTGCAACTGCTGTGGCTCTATTAATAACTTGAGTATGTAAGCTTTGTGATGTATTTGATTGCTTTACGATCAGTTCATATGGAGTTTCTACTGGTTGTTGCTTTAATCCTTATTGAGTTTCGTGTGAGGTGCATACATTGATGCATATGTAAAATATATGGATGCCTGCTTTTTGATGTTCTCCCATATGCTGCGACCTTCACAATTCCAAGGGCATGTGAAACAAGGAATTTAAAAAGTACTTTCATCATTGTCATTGAATTGTAGGTAGATGGTTCAAGTTCGATAGAAATGTACAAGTCATACTTCTAAATGTTTTAGTTCATTGCCTATTTTCTTTGAATGGAAAGGCACATATACCAAGGGTGCATGACTGTCCGAGTTTTCTATTCATTATTCAGTGCTAGGGCAAAGCTAAGGACCTTAGCTGGAAGCATGGGCTTTGATTCATAGAAAGGATGCAGCTTAGTGCCTTAAAATATGTGCAGTTTCAATGGTTTAAATAAGCTAGGTGTTTCACAGGATGGCACTGCTTGGATATTGAAATATTTTTTTGTGCCATGTTGATACTGCCATTATTGTTTGACACTCAACTTTCTCGCATCTGATGAAAAAGTGTTGTAGCCGTGTGTAGTATGATTCTATTGATTAAGAATCATATGTCCAATGCCAACCATAAAAATAAATTAAAAAAATACTGGCCATCACATTACCAATAAAAACTACATTGGCGAAATTTAATTGAATAATTATGACAGTTAGAGTTAGTGACCATGTTGTGGACACTAAATTCTCTGTTTTGTAATTCCTGATTGCTGCATTGATTGAATCCTATCGATGCAAGAGAAAATGTTATACAGTTGTGTTTCTATCTGGCTTTCCCCTTTCTCCCTTCTATCATGCAGATTAATGATGGAAGTATGTCGCCAGCCAAATCTTCTCTGCATTTAATAGCAATTGAGAATGCTCATTAAAAAGGAAGACCAAAAGTCCAAAATGAATGTGAAATCATTTATATGATTTGCTGATGGACATGCAATTCTCTGCTTGCAATCTGGAAAATACAAATGATTTTGACATGACTGCACTGGAGGACAGGCTATGCTAGACTGCTGGTTGATACAGTGGACCAAAACCAAATGGTAACCCACTGATCAGTTGCTCAAGATGATTTATTTAATCAAATTTTCTTCTCTGTTTCTTTTATTTTATCTACTTTTTCTTAACGGGTTGCATGAGATCATTCTTTTTCCTTTCTTCTTCTTCTTCTTCTTCTTCTTCTTCTTCTTTCCGCTTCACTTTTAGATGGCAGATCTTTCAGAAGTGGCTCATGGGAGTCACTTTACCACATCATTTATTTAAACTTGGGGAGAACATAATGCTTCATTACTTTTTTTTTTATCGTCTTTTTAGTGTCTTTAATGTTCTTTTACAGTTTCATTTTCTCTTGCTTAGTCATCATGAAAAATTTTTAGCTTCTTTAGCTTCATGCAAGCTTGCTTTGCTAAAGGTAAGCATCTATTTTTGGCTAGGCTGTGATGTAACTCTTTTTCGGTTCATACATCAATCCAATCTTCAGTTCCAGATTGGAGGTGGGTAGTATTATACTGGCAATAATAAGAGATGTTGATTTAGATTTCAACTTTCTCATGAACTATGAACTTTGTGAATAAAATGGAAATTACCTGATTATGAATTTGGAACTTTGACAGTGGTCCACCTCCCTGGGATTTGGAAACTGTTTGAGTTCATGAGCTTTTAGCTCACACAAGTTTCCAAAGACAAGTGTGGTGTGAGGAAGATGGCATCTATCATTTCAATAGTTGAAGGTCAGACCCGATAAAAGAATCGTAGACTGGGAAAGTTGCAGTAAATAAATAATTATAATTATTCGTTTGATATTTAGGGTGCTTTCTTATTATTTTACCCTTGCAGTAAATAAATAATTATAAATCATGCTTGAGATGAAAGTTGCAGACTGTAGATTAAGATTCTGTATATAGTCTTATTCTCATTGTCCAAAGATTAAAAAACTAACTCTTTGCTCCTATCTGCTGTGCATTTTCTAAGTTTTGTGAGGAGCTGCTTCCATTCCTATTGCATAAAGCAGACCTACGTTTGATCTTATGACCAAATTGTGGATTTTGACGAGTGTCCGATGATGACTGATGATCTTTTGTTTTTCTTCAGGGCCAAGATCCAATTCTACTCACCGGAAGAAAACTGCTGTGTAAGCTGAAAAAATTCTCATCACTTGAGAGGCTTGAATGAGGAGCATTACGCTGGATCCCAACAGAAGGAATCCATGGGAAAATAGAAGGAAAGAGCATAATAGGCAAAGCTCTTTGCTTATACATTACAAGTATGTGCATAACAAGTACCAATATGGATGATTATCTGGTGCACAGAGGATATGCTAACTGGGATCATCTCCATTGCTTCCATCATTATGCTGGCCAAATGATTGTCGAGGTATACTATGATGATTGTTTGTGTCATCATTGACACTCTGCACGTTGCCCTGTTCTTGACTTGGTTGTACCAATGATGAAGCCCCATTGATTTCTTCTGCACCTGTCCATTGTTGATGAGTTGCACTGACTGCTTCAGCCAACAATATTATTAGCAGAAGAGCTATGACTTTCATGTTTAAACCTGGTTGCTTCGCCAAAGGAAAAGTCAAGGTCAAATTGTAAAGATGGAACAAGAGAAAAGGATAGGAGATGAGATATTGAACATAAATAGGGAAGTTTTACTTGCTTAGATATGTACAGCAGGGTTCTATCCTGAAGATTTGTAGCTGTGGGATATTCAAAGCTACTACTTATAGGTGGGATGAGAGGTCAAATAGTTGCATGGACTGGAAAATTCTTCCTGTGGGGATTCCACCAAAGTCATATCAAAATGGTGGGTGGTTACGTATTACCAATCAAACATATTAAACTAGCAATAATTGATGGTGCACGTAAGATCTTGCGTCGGGCATTAAGCCTACCAAATTGTTGAGCACCAACTTGCCATGATAGGATCCATTATAAGCCGGTCGCTTTTGGATATTTTTTCTTTCTTGTTTGCCGTATGGGCATACCATGAGAAAGCAAGATTCCACAAAGAGAAAAGGAATGGTTATTGCTCGGATCAGATCCCGCACTTAGCTGATAGACCGGTCCAACCATAAGACAAGACGCACATAGACAGACCAAATCGAAAAGAATGTAATATACGTGCTTCCATTTATTGGTTGGACTAAATCCACCGCTTAGCTAGTAGATCAGTAAGCGGTGGATCTCATCCAACCATGGAGCAACATGTACATGGAGGGACAAAACCAAAATGAGCATAACACACATACTTCAATGTGTGTTGCTTTGAGTGGTGGATCTTATCCAACTAAAAATTATATAGAGAGAATAGGCTACAATGATCCTCTCGTTTGATATGACTATTATCTTCCTCAGTTGTTTATTTTTCTTCTTTAATTGATTGTTAGGTAATACCAGATGCTTGGAGCCAATACAAATGTTACTAGAACTACCAAAACAGTTTGTGTTATTATTATATCTGTGATTGTTACGGTTGTGCTTCTTCTTTCCACTGATTTGTAGCTCATAAAAGCAGCATGTAAATGAAATCCACACATGATTCCATTCATAGCAACAAATGAACCAACTCATACGAACTAATAAACCTTCTGGTCTTTGAGGGAAGTGATGTTGGAAAGCGTACAGGGTAATCTGTGATGGTAAGAATTCAGCAAACATTCCATGACTTCATTGCAGATAGAAGAATAATTTCACCACAGTAGTGTATGGATATGGGAAATACATGTAGTCAGGCTACATCTCGTTGAAGCCGTAATTTCGATTACAATGCCCATGTTTGATTCCGTAAGTTTACAGTTAGAATAGAATAAAATTTCATGATTATTTTCCTGTAAATGAAAACTGTAATTATATTTGCACTACAACAAGTAGGGGATATAGCAACTTTTATTTGGCGATGCGAGCGTTGATCGTAAAATGGCGTTTGACCTGACCTGGCATGGTCGGCTTGTAACGACGGTTACAAATATTATCGGAGGTCAAAATTTTAACCACGTCTTAAACCATCGTTGGAGGCCAGGAAGGATTTTTATATCATGCTTATAACCGTCGTCGAAGGCCAAAAAAAAAGCATGGGGGCTATTCTTTGCCGGCGCTCAGAACCATCACCGAAGGCAATTTTGCGATGGTTATATGGACGGTCAGGTTGAATTTCTACGGTTGAAGATTACACGATGCTCAACGACGTATCGTCTACTTAATTTTTGATGAATTTTAGCGTAGTTAAAGACCATATTTTACATCACCAATTTACCCATTTTCTATAGTGTTGGTGATACGGTTAAAACAATGTTAATTATATTTCCACCAACTAGTCCTTGTTAAGAATTAATCCTATGATAAAGATGTCTTTAAGGTCTTTTCCATTTGTAGCAGTTTGTTTTGTCACCAATTTGGCCATAAGATAAAATACTTCAAAAGGATACAGAATGCAGTTTGTCTTACAGATTCTGGTCAACTTAAAGCAATCCAGACACCAGAAAAGTGTCATCTTTGCAGCTGAGATTTATCTACACCTGGTTGCGGATATCTAAACACTACCTAAAAATATTTTTAACTAGAAAATTCAATTGGTTTGTACAAGTACTCAGTGAGGCAAGTTGCTGGTTAACAACAGTAGGCATGAAGAAGAGGACTGCAAGACGAAGGGCAACTTACCGTTGTAGGTAAAATATCTAAGACGGTAATATGGAGCAACCCGCTGAAAATAGCGTTTTTGGATGGTTATTTATATAGACCTGTGCATAATATTATCATCGAGTTTTCCTTGTAGACATTTCTAAAATGATATTTCACTTTTTATTTCCCTCGGCCCTAAACTCTTCATTTGCTCTTTGACATAAACTGGTTTCTCATTTGTGCTCCGACTGGCATGATTAGCCTTCTATATTTTAACTAGTAATGTTAGCCAAGTAGCCCAAGCTGATGAGCATCATCCAATTAAACATATCAAACAAAAAGGATCATTTAAAGTTTCAATATGGGTTACTCTGGATATTAGGGCAGAGGTGGTAGCAGACTTCTTTTTCTTCTTTTTTTTATTTAATAGTTAAAAACGACTCCCACCCAAAAAAAAAAAGCGCCAAAAGAAGGCCAACCCCAGCACACATGCACCCCATATCATGCAGTTCTAGAGTGACATGTTGCTTCCAAATGAATATACAGAACTAGAATTATAAATAGGCAAATAAGATTTAGGAATTTTATCAGACCATCACCAAAATTATTTTACGAGACAAACAAGCAATTACATTTGAACTGCACACGAAAATATTAAACATGATTCCAGTTCTTTAATTCCAAATTTGTGATCTCACATTTACATCCATCTGCCACTCATGCATCATCTAATTTCGAGCTATCTGGATCTTTGCTTTGAAGAAGGCCATTAGGCATCATTACATAATTCATCGGCATGTAAAGCCCCAGCATATGAGGTTGTAGCTGGTCACGTACTATAATAATACAACCGACGTCCGAACACATATTTCCACACCCTTCTAGCTATTAAAATATAACATAGAGATCAATTATTTGCGTCACCGCCCCCATTCTCTGGGTTATTTCCATCTACCCCTGGGCCACGACTATTGTAATCAGTTCTAGGTATGTTATGATGGTTATCAATCGTGCTTCCTGAGTTCTGAAGAGTGCTTTTTGCCTTGGCAATCTCCTTTCCATAGGTTTGATCCGTAAGGACCATCATGGTCATAATAAGAAGGAGAAGAGCTATTAACTTCATCTTTGATTTCGGTTGCTGTTTAACATAGCCAATACACACAATTTAGCAACAATAAACATGTAAATCAGTTCTATTTAGAAGTATAGTCAACAGAAACAAATCAAAGATGAAGAAAAAGATAAATATATAAGAACCACCCACCTAGAAAAAGCTTTGCAGATTTCGAGGGCCGGTTTATGCTAGAAATTAGTTAAGGGGAGAGCCTGCTTTTTATAGTGAGAAAAGAACTGGAAAGTTTGTTTATGTGGTCTCCACCATAATCAGACAATGTTTGGTGGGGGTATTATTAAGGATGAATCCAATATGACACCACAATGTGAAATGCCATCCAAGATAAAACCTACTTTTTACCGTGCTTTGTGATGCAAAACGAATGTCATTGTGGAGTTTTGGAATGAAACCTTTTCATAGCTTCTTATCTAAAAATGGCTATTTAGTAATATTTAGCTCTTAATTATATAATATTGTGAAAGGAATGGAACGCAAAGTGCCGACCATAGTCTACCATTCTTGTGCATAGAATTATGATCGAATGGTAAAGCAAGAATATTCTAGGAGGTCCATCAGGCGTGAATGGGAATGGTTAACCACCATCATTACTTCATCTAATCTCTAGCAGATCAATAGCTGCTGTGTTTGTATGCATATATGTACGTCACACATACATATATCACAGACTTTTTTGTGGAAAAAATCAATGAACTCCAGGATTTGGTGGGTTTCGACTAGAGGATAATGGATTATTCTTCTAATCAAGAACAAGAAACCAGAGAACGGGTGCGACAGCAAAAAAGAAATCCAGTCTATGAGTCTTTCTACTTCTGCAGTCTCCACCCAACAATTTGAAATGATTCATTCGTGGTGTGCATGATTGCATGTGTAAACTTCATAGTTTTATATTCGTGGCATTAAGTATGTCGGTGCGAGAAGCAAAGGGATACTAGACCTATATGCACCGCTAGATGATCCACTAGCAAGCAGCATGCGCAAAGTGACTCCCTGCTTCGTGCCTTCTAGCTAGTAGCTATTGATCATTTTAACTCCCTTTTTTAACTACAAAATTTTCGCCATCTTTATTCCAAAACTCTTCCTCAATTTTTGGACCTGGCAATACTTGTTTTCCAGGTTTAATTCAACCATGTGGTATGCTGTATGGCATATGCTGAGAATCAAGAAAACACTTCTGAGTCATCTTCGTAATTCTGTGATGGGTTTCATTAATTTATCATTTCACACGTTCTTTTGCTAATACTTGTTTAATAATCTGCATGTTATATGGAGCAAAATGCTTGGCAATAGTAAGGGCCTAAGCACCTGAGCTTCTCAGAGATGGGAATGTCACAGCAGTTTTTTTTTTCTTTTCCTGACTGAAAATACAACTGCGGTTAAAAAGGAAAAAGAAATTAGAGCTATGTTAGAAGTTCAGAAGTTCCACTTTCCATTCATGAAATGGTGAAGAATCACCTGAGATGTTGCAGTAGCTAGCAAAAACTTAAGGTGGTCTTATTAAATAAATTAACTCAGTTTTGCATCTCTGGATCAGAAAGAGCATGGAAAGACCTACCAACAAAAAAAAGGGGATGCTTTTTATGAGAATCAGGCTTCATAAAATTGTTGTTAAAACAAGATCTGGCCCATTAAAGGCTTATTTTTAGAATTATTAATTAAATTTTGTTAGTTTTGTGCTTGGTGGTGTTAAGTGCTACACACATAAAAGCCCTAGGCAGAAGTCACATTTCCCTTTAGCCCATAACAAAGGCCTACAAATTTCTCTCAACAACTTATAACCAAATATCAATTTTGTTACTCAAATATGGATGTTTCCAAGCGTTGAGCAACCATTGTAGTGTTGATAACTTTCATTCACAAAGCAGTGAGCATTTCGCCTATACTATTTGCAAATATTATGCAAAATACTGCAATTCATGCTAAACTATTGATGGTTATAAGGCTCCCTCTTTTTCCTTGCTTTTTTCCTTTTTTAAAATGTGTGGCATAAAGCTAGCTTCCATTGAGTTGTTGGGCAGCCAACCAGCAAAAATATAGTCAAGCTATGTTCAGATCCTCCATGCATGTCGGGATTGATTATCCAAATGATTTTTTTTTCCTTTTAAATTGATGTAGTGCATCTAAACACTGAATAATTAAGTAAAAATGGTCATGCTATGTAGTCTACCATGCTGGCCATTAATTACCGGAATAATATTTTTTAAAAATTCCTTTAGTTCATCTAAATACACAACAATTAAATCTATCAAAGGATTTACATTGACTTATTTTGAGAAGACGACTTTTAATAATTAGTGGGTTGCTGAAAGAAGAAATAATTAGGTTTAAGTCGTGATACAGCAATAGTTTTGCCACTAAGTGAATGGATTCCTCCACTTATAACCAAATTTATTAATTATCATATCATTACTAGGTGCTATGAAAACCCTACCAGAAATGAAGTATTGGGAAGTAAACCCTCGCAAAGTCTATCCAAACAATTGATTAGGGTTTGGAAAATTCCTAATCGACTGTCTGTTTTTCACCCACTATGCACCACTTATCCTTTTTACCCACCTCCATTATTACAAACTTCTTGACGTTTATAAAGGCATGCTTTTGTAAACTTATCTGTTTGGAGGAGCATAACCACTTTATTCTATTGCCCATCATGTAATCTTAATACACCCTTTTTTGCTTCTTAATCTTGTGTTTTGAACGAGAAACTACAAGGCGTAACCATGAAGCTCCTCAGCCTAGCTTTCGTCTTAGCTTTGCTTATGTCTGCAACTGTTGCAGTTGAATCATCCAATGAAGATTTATACCATCGGAAGATTAAGTTTGCTGTGAAAGAAGGTCTCAAGCATCATCAGCTAGAGGACATGACTGCAACAATAAGGCATCATCTACTGCAGAATCTTAACGGTGGAAGAAGCTTGGGTTCCAACGAACCCGCCCTTGATGCAACCAGCAGTGGTGAAGATATCAACAGCACTGTTGATGAAGAAGGAAACCCCTTTGATGCAACCGGAAATGGGAACAAAAGTGAATATCGTGGAGCTGGTACTGACAGTCACCATTCCATTGATCTTGAATCTTGGAACAAAATGCATCCACCTAAACCAGATAACTAGTTGTTTGGCATAATATATATAGGGCGATGTTATATATATGGCAAAAGCTATAATAAGCCAATAGGGGATGAGACAGCTTGTTGTCTCTGTGTTATTGAATCCGTTTGTAACTGACTGTCTTGTGTTTTTATTTATGTATGGACCAAATATATGCTTGCTCGAGCAATGTAATGCTTAAGTATTATGTATGGACCCAAACTGCCTTATGTTTGCTATCCATGATAAATGAAATGCTTCATTCTGATGATGATATATAGTTTAGATTAATCATATGAGAAAGTGGACAGATAAAAACAAGATTTCAACTTGGTAGATTCATGTTTAGGAGCATTAGGGGAAAAATACTTCCATATTTATAAGTTCTTTACTTGAAATATGTTTTAAGTTGTTATCATGAGAGACGATTAATTCATAGTTATGACTCATTGAACTTAACATAAACCCAAACTTCTACCCTTCTCAAGCGACACCATGTTGGAGTATGACATGAAATTTTGTTTTAAAATTTTATTGTAATTGGGTTTCAGTGGCTTTTAGGTTGATGATATTTATGATAATCCTTGTTCTGTTCCCTCTATCAGCAAGTTATTTAAGGTCTCAGAGTCCGCGAGGAGCATGGATGCAATTAGTTTGGTATATCGTAACTTTTGTAGCTAAGGAAGCTGCATGATAGCTATTTACTGGATAACTCTTATGAATGGATAACAAGTTCTACGGAATTTGCTTAGAAATAATACCTTAAGTTGATTGAGGGAAAGAAAAGTTAGCTCGCTCTTCTGTTTTGCAACATGACCAGGAAGAGGGTCTGTCCAATTATCGAACAAAACTTGTTAAGAAACTATGCTATATTTCCATGTTGTCCGCTTATACTCAAAAGAAACTAAGTTGGTTGCCAACATCGCGGGGGCCAACGCCGAACCCAAATGTGGAACCTTAATTTCTTTTTTTGTTTTTTTTTTTTTTTGACGGCGAAATGGAAAGAAACAAATATTTCTCTCTATTATTATTAAATGAAAGAAGAATTTTTATAAAACTTGCCTCTATTGAAACAAAGGAAGCTCCAGGGAATAGAGAGGGTCAACCAAAAAACAAGCACATGAAAAAAGTAGAAGAACTAAAATAGAGATCAGACCATGATATTGAATGGAGTTGACAACGAATATACAGAATTACTGATAGAAAGTGAAGCAAGTTGGTTCTAGAGTTGTGCATGTAATTTTTTTTTCTCCTCTGAATCAAGATGGCCCCAAGATCGATAAAGATGAAGAATTTTCTGTAATATAGTGTGGATTGAGGTTGTCCTCCTCAACAAAATTCGATTGTTTCTTTCTATCCAAATACTTCAGCAAATGATTGTTATTAATTGACTCCTTGCACTATTATTAAATATTTTTTAGTTCTTTTTCCTCCAATTGGACCAAAGATCATGCAAATTGATGGATCATAATCCCATATTTAATTAGATCTTCAACATTCTCCAAATATAGTGAACAAAGGAGCACCGCGCTATTAAATGATGGATTGTTTTAGGTCTTATACTACAAAGTATGCATGAAGAACCAATATTCCATCCCTTTTTATCGAGTATCTCATAAGTATGGACCTTATTTTTTAGTACCAACCAAATAAAAATATTTACTCTCGCCGTAACCACTTTCCTTCAAAGAATACTCTAGTAAGGACATCTTAGCCCTTCATTATTTAAGAAGAAGTAATACGAGGAGATTGAGTACACCCCATTGTGGATGAGCTTCCATAGCGGCACATCAGCTACACGGGATGGCAAGACATGGGAAAAAGTGTTGTAAAGGCGGTCTAATTCCTCCAAAGATAAAAGCCCGCAAACATTGACCCTCCAATCAAGAGTCCTCCAACTCCAATGAGATGAAATCAAGATATTATTCTTGATTGCTCGAGCATAAAGGCCACTGAATTGTTCAGACAAAGGGTAAGATCCAACCAAGCATCCTTCAAAAACAAATATTTGTCCTATCATCCAACTAAAAAGAGATATTCCAAAAGGGCCCTGTAATATGGCTAATATCATGCTAGATAGGAGATAGTTGTGTAAGATTTTTCTTAGCTCGCATGCCGCACTTCAGTCTAGGATGGTAAACTTGTGTAATTTGTCTTACTCACAAGAGATTAGGAAAGGCCATCAACCTCTATACTCATTTACAAAGAAAATCCTAATTCAATTTATCCAAATTTTTTACACCAAGGCATCTTTGCTTCTTTGCTTTGCGAACTCCATCCTAGTTAACCAAGTAATGGAACCCACTAATCGAATCTTTGCCTTTTCAATAGAAGGCCCTTCTTAATTGCTCGATCCTATTAATGATTCATTTTGGCAAATAATAAACTAACATATAGTATATAAGCAATACTGTCAAGACAGAGTTCACCAAGATTAGGAGACCTCCAAAGCAAAGCAACTTGCCTTTCCAAGAAGCAAGCCTCAATTGGAGCTTTTCAATGAAAGGAAGCCAATAATACTTGGGGAGCTTTCGGTCACTGAGGAGCAGACTAAGGTAACTAAACAGTAGAGAGCCTAACTTACAATTCATCCAAGAGACGATCCTAGCTAGTAGCTTTCTCATCAATCATATTTAGACAATAGATACTATGAAAGTTGATCTTCAAACTAGAAGTCT
This sequence comes from Cocos nucifera, assembly GCA_006176705.1. Lineage (NCBI taxonomy): Eukaryota > Viridiplantae > Streptophyta > Magnoliopsida > Arecales > Arecaceae > Cocos > Cocos nucifera. The sequence goes on along the minus strand of QRFJ01003419.1, from coordinate 29,383 downwards.
CTTCAAAGGCAAGGCGAAGTGCCTTGGCTGTCAACAAGCTATCCACCTCCTTATAACAAGAAAGGAGAGTGTCATCAGCAAATTGCAGACTTGTAATTCCTCTAAACTCCATATATAAATCCAATATCTTCAATAAGTCCCAAATCACTGCCTTTTTAAGAAGTCTGAAAAGTACATCTGCAAGAATAAACAAACTTGGCGAAAATGGGTCTCCTTGTCTCAATTCTTTCTTACATACAAATCATTTTCCCCGGATGTCCGTTAACTAAAAAGGCCATGGAGGTAGAGAGAGAAGCATCCTAATCCATCTGCTTGGAAACCCTCTAATTACTTATATCAGCTTCATCAAGAAATTTCAATCCAAATTGTCAAAGGTTTTTCCAAAATCAAGCTTACACAGCACACCTTTTTTCTTGAATCTTCTGCAATAAGCAAGAATTTCACGGGCAGAAAAAAAAATTTAATAATAAACTTCCCGTTCATAAAGGTTGACTGGGACTTATTAATTAGCTCAAGTAAGAAACAAGAGAGCTCTTTGTTGGCACTTTTGAGATGAATTTGTAGAGACTAATTTCAAAACTTGGGCCCCAATGGTACACAACAATCTGAAACTATGGTAAGGTTGTATCCTATCATCCATGGGCTATTTTCCAGCCAAGGTTAAGCAAGATTTATGAGTGTCATAATAACAAACATGATGCACAACCAAATAAAATAAAATTAAATAAAAATTTAAAAAATAAATAACATGGTGACAACCACAAGATCAACAAGATGGATCATATACAACCGGCAATCACATGTTTTTTCGTGCAGATGTTTGCTTTAATTCGGGACAATGCTGGAGATGTATCGAGCCATTCATGAGCAGCATGGTCTCAGCCCGCATTAAGGCTCGCCACAAACGAGCCAACCTCAAGCCATGTAGGAAATAAATGAGCTGACCCCAAGAAACTTGAGCTCGGCTCGAGCTGCCGAGCTCAAGTTCCTGCACACGGTTCATAGCCCAAGCTCGGTTAGAAGTTGACCCTGGTTGGCCACCAAGCACATATGGTAGAGCTGCTGAACCTGAAACAATTTCGCTAGGCGGTACTTCCAAACCGTGGGACTAAAGAAGTAACATCCGTGCGACTGCCGCTCTGAAAGGAAACAGGAGAACTTAACCAAGGGTCTCTCTCCTCGACTGCCACGTTTCATGCAGCCTTTGCTACGTGTCAAAGCCGTTGCAGAAGTATATGAAACTGGATCACTTCCTTCCGCCTTTGTTCTAACAACCCTGCTTCCGTCCCATGGCTGTCTTCTCCCTTCTCTTCCACCTCCCACAGCCCTTCCTTCCCCACAAACCAAATACCAAGCGTCTCTCAATTAAGCCTCCCACACACCGAACCAGAGCCCGGTTCCACGCCTCCAACGACTACAGGCTCTCATGGCAAAATGAGCTCAAAAGATCTGATGGTCCTCTGCCCAAAGAGAAGCTAGAAGATGAAGACTTCTTCCGAGCCACCATCGACCGAAGGGCTGTCGATAACGTTCGCATGCTTATCGTCGACGCCGTCCAGCATGCAAAGGCGGGGCACCCTGGCATGGCCCTTGGGATGGCCGAGGTTGGGTACCTCCTCTACCGCCATGTCATGCGCTACAACCCCAAGAATCCCAGGTGGTTCAATAGGGATAGGCTTGTGCTTAGCGCGGGGCATGGATGCCTGCTTCAATATGTGTGCTTGCATCTTGCCGGGTTTGAATCAGTTCAGGTGATGTGGATCTTCTTGGCGTTCTGTTTGTTTTCGGTAGTTGTTGTTTGCTGCATCTAAGAATTGAATCATCTGCAGTTGTTGCTCGGTAACTTTATGAAATCAGGAGAATATTGGTGGGCCCAGTTTGCTGTTTGAATTATGTAATTGTACAATTGATTTAGTATGTTGAAATTTAGATTTCTCTGATGATACTATTAGGTATAAATAGTTTTCAACAATTTATCTTCCTATGACAATCATGTAATCTATATGTGACCAACAATTTTTTTTTTTTTCACCCTTTGAAAGGAAGAGACTTGTTAGGGCCGAACTAAGCTCGGGCTGGCCCGGTGGGCCTTAGGTTGGGTTTCGGGCTAAGCTCAAAATAGTTCAAGCCGAGCCTAAGTCTAATTATAGGACTTATTTATCTTTTGGGTTAAACTCGAGTATATCTTTGCCTTGACCCAGGCCGGAGCACGAGTCAAAATTCAAGCCCAATTAATAAACGAAATATTAAGCCGGAGCTCGGTCTCTAGTCAAATGGGTTTAGCTGTTTAAGATGAATCATGAGTTAGCTTGATCCCTAGCTAATTAGCCAGTTAGTTAATTCGTTTTAACTTTAAGCAAATCTTGTCGTCTCAAAGAGTCTTAGTCTGAATGTTGTTTGCTTTTCTTGTTTATATATTATCCTTTCATTTTTTGTAACTTCAGGCTAATTCAATATGTGGTCCAAATAAGTAATTCGGGCTTCGATTAGGTTCAGGCTTGGGCATGAGTTGAGCGTGAGTCTGAATTTCTAAAAAGTTTTTGGGCTTAAATTCGGTGCAAAGCCGAAAAAATATTCTGCTTCGAGAGCACAGATAGAGACGTAGCCCAGCCCACTTCCAACCCTAAGGCCTGTAGGCAATGTGCCCTTCCGTGATGGCAGGATTCAAACTTTAGATCTATGACGCTACCACAAGAGACATTACCGGCAGGTTATAAGCTGGCACCTTCAACCAGCAATGCATTAGCAATAAAGCATCATAGCACCTAACTTTTGAATTTGAAGCATTTGAGAAGTTGTGGACTTCACAAAAATTGTCTGCAATAGCTTGCCATTTTCTTTTCCCCATATTCATAATATTAGAGCTTTAATCCCACAGGTAGGATTGAAACTCTATTTTTAATGAATGTGGTATAGAAGTTAGGCACTATAACCTCCAAATTGCTAGTAGCAGAAAATATTGCTTTGAAAATGGTTTGTACTTCAAACAAATATATGTATGTATGCGTATGTATGTATGTATATGTATGTTAGTAAAATGCAATCCCTTCTGCAGCTAGAAGACTTGAAGCAGCTTTGTAAGTTGGGCAGTTGCACCCCCGGCCACCCAGAGAACATTCTGACTGCTGGAGTTGAAGTCACAACAGGTATGGTTACACGATCTCCATTACACAAAATAAAGTTAATGTTCTGATAAGTAAATGAAGTTAATGCTGGATGGCTATTTAATTGAAGCTCACCATAATTAAACATTCAAACTTTGCAATAGGACCTCTTGGTCAAGGTGTCGCAAATGCTGTCGGTCTTGCTCTAGCTGAAGCTCACCTAGCTGCGCGTTTCAATAAACCAGACGCTATCCTTGTTGACCACCGCACGTAAGCCATTAATGGAAACATTCATAATTTCTAGTCCCAGTAAATATGCCTTTTGCAGTGAATCCTAGATTGTGTCATCAAAAGACTAAATCATCTGGTGGCAATCTCAATATCTAGATACTGCATCATGGGTGATGGATGTGCAATGGAAGGAATATCAAATGAAGCTGCTTCTCTTGCTGCGCATTGGAAACTTAATGAGCTTACATTGATCTATGATGACAACCATAACACAATAGATGGGGATACAAAAATTTGTTTTTCTGAAAATATTTCTGCCCGATTTGAAGCTCTTGGTTGGAATACCATCACAGTGGAAAATATACATGAAGATATGGAATCATTCATGGTGGCGATACGATCTGCTCATAATGAGACACGAAGGCCAACTTTTATTAAGGCAAGATCATCTCTCCCTCCTACCTTTTGTTTGTCAGTTCTGAGGCAAATTGTCAAACCAACAGCCTGTTTAACAAAGAAGCCATGAAGTTTCATCTCGTCTCCTGAAGACTCTCAGAAATTCTGGGTGCTTTCAGGTTAAAACATTGATTGGGCGGTTGTCGGGTATGGAAGGCACTTATAAAGCACATCATGGCACCTTTGAAGAAGATGATGTGAAGCGAATGAGGGGAAAAGTTAAATGGGAGGATCGAGAACCGTTTCATGTCATTCCTATGGTTTACAGGTACACGTAACATGGATTACTGTTCAGCTATACGATGCGTCCAGCTATTGTTCTCATGCTAATATTCCATAAGCTATTCTGTGATACTCTAGTGTTCTAATGTTCAGCTCTATTAATCCGATACTGATTTAACGGAACTTAAGCTGCCTTTACTTCTCTATCACCATTATGAACTAGTTTCTGGTTTCGGCCTCAAGCAGTCGACCTACAAGTTGGATCACCTCAAATTTTTTGACAGGGAGATGCAAAAGCGAGCAGAACATGGTGAAAACCTCCTAGAGCAGAAATGGAAGTCTGCTTTAAGACACTACCAAGCTATGTACCCTCAGGAAGCTGAGGATTTCAATATCCTCCTCCATGGTGGGTTGCCTCCTGGATGGGAGGAGTCCTTGCCGGTAGTCAACTATATATCTTTATCAATTCTGATATCATGTTATCATCAAACAACTGACATCAGAAAGAAACACAAACTTCACGCTCATATTCTCAGCTTAATTTTTATTTGAACAGAATTGGTCTCTACATCTGACCCAGTCGATGCCAGTCGTGGGTACTCCGAGAAATGCCTGAATGAACTTGCCAAGGCGCTTCCAGGATTGATAGGTGGGAGTGCTGACCTAGCAAGCTCAAACAAAGTTTATCTAAAAGGCTACGATGACTTCCAGCTGCCCGAGACACCACAAGGCCGTAACATTCGCTACGGAGTTCGTGAGCACGCAATGGCTGGGATCTCAAATGGCACTGCATTGCATGGAAGTGGACTAATCCCCTTTGCAGCAACATTCCTGACATTCTCCGACTACATGAAGAATTCGATGAGGCTATCAGCTTTGAGTCATGCTGGAGTTCTGTACATCCTGACCCATGACTCGATCGGGCTTGGCGAGGATGGCCCTACCCACCAACCAGTAGAGCAACTAGCTGGTCTTCGAGCTATTCCACGACTCTTGGTATTCCGACCTGCCGATGGGAATGAGACCGCAGGAGCCTACAAGGTGGCGATTTCGAACAGGGATGTGCCCAGCGTTATAGCATCGTCAAGGCAAAAGGTGGCTGCTAACCTGGAGGGCACGTCGATTTCAGGAGTAGAGAAAGGTGGTTATATTATCAGTGACAATTCAGGTAATGAGTTGCCGGAGATTATATTGATTGGTACTGGATCAGAATTGTGTCTTTGCGAGGGCAGTGCGGAGACGCTGAGGAGGGAGGGGAGAAGGGTGAGGGTGGTGTCACTTGTGTGCTGGAGGCTTTTTGATGGCCAGCCTAGGGAGTACAGGGAGTTCGTGTTGCCTCCGAAGGTGCCGAAAAGAGTGAGCGTCGAGGCTGGATCACCGATCGGGTGGAGAGAGTACGTCGGAGATGGTGGTGTGGTGCATGGGGTGAGGGATTTTGGAGCTAGTGGGGCTTACTTGGATACTTTCAAGAAGTTTGGGTCTACGGAAGAGAATGTCGCTAGAATAGCAAGGTCTTTGCTGGAGGAGTAAATTTTGGTTCCAATTGCATTCCATATATCTTTCAGGCATCCTGAGTTACCGATTGTTTGTTTCTCCTCTGTACGCATAAATGTGACGATAAATTAATTACAAAGGCTATGCAGAAGATGGGAAGGATGAGTTATAATGACCAAAACTTTTAACGACGGATAGAAAAAAAATCATCACAATTTCCATTGTGCATGGCAGTCTTCACGTTTCCATGCATCTCAAAGTAAAAGTACATTAGTGATGCTTTTTTCAAACGTTGCTAAAATCTCCTAATATATATTTACAAAATTCCCTGATAACGAGTAGTCCTGCTTTTTTTCTTCTTCTTTTTTTTTTTTTTTCCCGACGCCTCCAATCATTTTTCATTTTTTTCCTCTCACCTCCGCCACTGTAAGGGTCCGGCCCATTGATTGGCCCAAAACATTTCATAAACCCAACCTACGCACAAATCTCAAAGCAAAGTTAAAAAAAAAAAGAAATTGAACCTTAAGGAGCACTCCGATGGAGTTCGCTTCCTCTTGCCGAGTTCGATTGAGATTGAGAGTCTAGGGCTCATTGAAGCTCTAGATCCTGACTATAATATATCCCTCCCCTCCCTCTAGAGCTGTTAATTTGAGTTGGGTTCGTCGGATTAGCTTATCCTGTCATGTAAATGGAAAAAGGTTGGGTTCATATTTTAGTTCTGATCCTCAATGATGATATAAAATTTTCAATCTTTTAAGTTTGGATTGTATTAAATATTTAAATTTGATAATTTTATTTTATGACTTTAAGTTTTAAGAATACCATAAATAAATAACAATAATGTTTGGCACTTGCTTTAAATAGTTACGACTTAGAATTAGAGTTTTTGACTTTGTCATTGTGAATGTGAATTGAGATATGAGATTTTGATAAGTTGATTTAAGCTTAAATTGAATATGAAGTTCTGTTTATATTGATGTTTTACGGGTTATATTTTTTTTGGAGGAGAAAATTTTGGCGTGTTGGCCCATTTAACCCACAACCCATGATGGGTTGGGTTGGCTTGGGTTGGAGTTTTCCCAACCCCCAGCTAAATGGCCAGCCCGCCCTGCCCCATTTAGAGACGGGTCGGGGCAGACCGGCCCATCTTGACAATACTACCTCTTCCTCTAATGAGTCGCCCCTCATCTCCGATTCATCATTGGCGAAATCCTTAAGCTTTCCTTAATTTTCCATTAAGAACTCTTGGTGAGCCATCGTCGAATACCTCATTGGAGATGGGATAAAGGTCTATAAATCCTCTTTTCCTTCCCTTCTTAGTCTCTAGCTGTTGTTACCACCTTCAATTGCCACTGGCGGTCGCTAGATTATATGATAGACAGGCCTTCTACTATTTCTTTTTTTCTTCTTCTCTTCTTTGCCGTGCTAAACATCATCACCGAATGTGGCCTTGCTTTAGCTACCGAGGGTCGGAGCCATTGCCACCGGTACCAAGGGGTTGCTGCTCGTTGGGGGTTACCACCATGGGGTGGCTGGCCTAATTAAAGCCCTTTCCCCCTTTATTTCTACATGAAAAAGAAAAAGAAGAAATGAGAGGGAGAGTTTCTTAAAAAATATCCTCTTTTCTTTTCTCTCTCTTTTGCACTTTTTCTCTCCACTATTTCTCCTTCTAGATATCTTTTGAATTAGGGAAGGGTTTAGATACCTAGGCAAACCCAAATCGACCGATTGACCCTAGGAAGAATCCCAGACTTGTAATATTACAATCACCTATTTCAATTCTTCCATCGTTCAGGATACCCTATGATTATTATGTTGACTTTGATTATATAGAGATACAATTATCTGCATAAGGTGTCAAGTGAAATACTTTGATCTTGAGTCCATAGATCAAGCGATTGATCGAAGCACTTGAATTAGAGACCGGTAGAGGAAAGGATTCCTTTACATGAATACCTGTATACATGTTTTTGTATCATATATGATAATTTTTGACCTTATGTTGGATATATGATTCTTTATTATATATTTATTATATATTGATTATTTTAATTGTTGGGTTGGGAGTATAATATTGGATGTTTCAAAATTGAGCAAGAAATGTAATACAACTTATTGAATGATTTATTGATTGTATAAGAGAATTTGAACTAGTCATACCGTGGACTACCAGTCACGGGTTGAATTGTAACATCTTAGATTGCTATAGGTTTAATCATAATATCCTAGTTTATCAACATGGGCTGAAGTATAGATATTCTGATTTGCTATCTCAGGGTCATCTCCATGAGGTGGCTAGCTTAAAGCCCATTCCTCCTTCCCCTATTTCTACATGAAGAAGAAGAAGAAGAAGAAATAAGAGAGAAAGGTTTTTTTAAGAAAAAAGGAAACCTTTCCTTTTTTCTCTCTCCATTATTTCTCTCTCTAGATTTCTTCTAGACTAGTAAAGGGTCTAGATACCTAGGCAAACTCAAATCAACCAATTGATGACCCTAAGAAGGGTCCTAGACTTATAATGTTACGATCAGTTATTTTAATTCTTCTATCATTTAAGATAGCCTATGATTGTTATGTTGACCTTAATGATGCAGAGGTACAATTGTTTGTACAAAAGATTGAGTGAAATATCTTGACCTCAAGTTCATGGATCCAGAAATTGATCGATAGTTGTGCTTGAGTCTAAGATCGGTAGAGGTAAAGATCATTTTACATGATCATCTATATATATATTTTTATACCATACATGATGACTTTTGGATTTATATTGGATATATGATTCTTTATATATTTTTTACATGTTGACTATTTTAGTTGTTAGGAATATGATATTGAATGTTTTAAATTAATTGAGCAAGAAATATAGTATAAATTATTAAATGGTTTATTGATTGTGTAAAACATTTGGGTAGTCATAATATGGATTGCCAATCATAGGCTAAATCATAACATCTTGGATTGCCAACCATGGACGAAATTATACTACAAAAAAACTGACTATTAGTAATGGCTAATTGCTATCGCTAATAATTAATTTATTATTGCTAAAAATTCAATGGATATATCTTAGTCGGTAATTATCATTATTAGCAATGATAATAATTGCCATCGCTAATAACATAATTAGCGACAGCATTAGCGATATAGATATCCTTGCTAAAAATTTTAATTTTTATTAATTAAATTGATAAAAATCTATTAACAATGATATTTTTGTCACTAATACCATCACTAATAATTTTTATTTTTATTAAAAAAAATAAAAATATATTAGCGATGGCATCGTAGGCTCTAATGCTATCGCTAATAATTTTTAATTTTTTTAAAAAAAATTTAAAAAACTATTAGCAAAGATAATTTTATAGCTAATGCCATCATTAATATATTTTTATTTTTTAAAAAATATTAAAAAATTAGTGATGGTATTTTATCTTGCTAATACTGTCGCTAATAATTTTTAATTTTTTTAAAAAAATTATAATTAAATAATTTAAAATATGCTAATAAATAATAATATTTTTTTCTAAAATTTATTAAAAATAAGATAATAATTATTTAACATAATTATTAATAAAAAATATTTATATTATATTAAAAATATAAATTATATAATTTTATATTAAAATATACTACTACAGAATGGAACTACGGCAATGCTTACTATTACAACGGTTTGAAAATCACTATCATAAGCTCTAAAACAGCGATTATAATTAACTATTGTCATAGACTCGACCTATAGTAATGGTTATAATTAACCACTGCCATAGGTTATCCTATGACAGTGATTATAATTAACCACTGTCATATGTCCAATCTATGATAGTGGTTACGTAAAACCGCTATAATAGATTAAATTTATAATAATAGTTATACTTAATCATTATCAAAAATTTAACTTATTACAGTGGTTAATCAACCACTGCTATATATTCAATCAATGAAAGCGGTTATCCTTAACCGCTATCATAGATTGAATCTATGACAATGATTTTATGTAACTGCTATCATATGTCAACCTATAGCGGTGGTTAATTGTAACCACTATCATAGATTAATTTATGATAGTAATTAATTGTAACCGCTACTATGGATGTATAATATAATTTTTTTTATATATTTTTTTAAATATGATATAATTTTAAAATTTAAAGTTCATCTTCATCATTCATTATCTAAATAATTATCGTTAGAATATCATCACAAAAGACTGCGTTGATCCAAAAGCCCTAGCGATGTCAATCGATAAAATTTAATTTCTACGATCACGAATGACCGCATAATGATCTGATAGATAAAAATCATCGATTAATTTAAAAATTTATAATGACGATCTTGATGATGTTTATAGCATACTATTAAAATTTTACTTTAATCACACATCATTATTATGATTAACCTAGCACGGGATGATTTCGATCATTAAATTAAAAAGGAGTGATCAAAAGGTCAAACAGCGTCTAATTATAAGATAATTTTTTAGATAAATGATCTTTGGTACTATTTTGATCACTTATATGATGGTGATCGTAAAATTCAAACTGCACATATTTGAACGATCTAAAACTATATCTCCTGATATTTATTCCTAAAGGTCTTATATAATTATGCTTGTACTTTTGTAAGATATGTTTAATATGAATAGTTTATGCAGAAATAATTTGGATTTTACGATCACACCATATAAATAATTAAAGTAGTAGTAAGGATCAATTATCTAAAAAATCATCTATTAATCGAATACCGTTTGGCCTTTTGATCACTCATTTTTTATTTAATGGTCAAAATCATCTAGTGCTAGATTGATCATGATAATAATATCTAATTAAAGTAAAATTTTGATAGTATGCTATAAATATTAATGCGATCATCATTGCAAGTTTTTGAATTAATTGATGGTCTTTATCTATCAAATCATCATATGATCGTTCGTTGCCATCGAAATTAAATTTTATCGATCATCATAACTAGGGCTATCGGATTGAAGAGATCTTTTATGATGACACTCTAACAATAATTATATAGATAATAAATGATAAAGATGTACTTTAAATTCTAAAATTATATCATATTTAGAGAAAAATATGAAAAAATTTATATTATGCATCTATAACAACGATTAAAATAACCACTGCTAGAGGATCTATTGCGGTGATTGATAACCACTGCTATAAATTAAATGGTAGTAGTTTTATATAACCATTGTAATAGACATACGACAGTAGTTTCGAAAACTACTGCCATAGGTTAGGCTAAATTTTTTTGCATTACCATCTTTCTTCTTTCCTCTCATTCACTCTCTCTCCTCTCTATATCCGAGCCCTAGCTACCCTCTCCACCGTCGACTCGTCCCTCCATCGGCCTGCCCTATCACTGGCCGCCTCCCTCTAGTGTCCCCATCTCTCTCTCCTCTCTCTCTCTCTCTCTCTCTCTCTCTCTCTCTCTTCTTGTCTTGACTACCCATGCCTTAGCTACCCACCCACCCCGCGGCCACCCACCGCCACCCATCCTCGACCCCCATTGGCTTCGGCCTCGACTCCCCCGACCCCGACCTCACCTTCCTCAACCCCACCTCCTCAGCTCGACCCTATCACCATCAGCCTCACCTCCCTCGGCCCAGTTCCCGGCCACCCCCTTTCCTTTAGCGTTGCCATGGGCCCGCCTCATCATCGATGCTAGCCCCCTTGAACTCGACCTTCTTTAGCCTACCCCTTCCTCTAGCACCACCGTCGGCCCTCTCTCTAGTGCCGCCGTCGGCAACCCTCGCAATCTACATGACCCCCTCCTCACAATAAGTATAATTTTTTTATTTAATTTTATAATAATATTAATAATTAATTATAATATTTATAATAATATTTATAATAATTATTATAAATATTATTATAAATATTATCATATTCTTATAATAATATTATAATAAATGACATACCAAATAATTATGTTATTTATAATAAAAAAAGAGGCTATGAAAAATTATGTATAAACATAAGTATTATTTATGTTATAAATAATACTTACCTTATATCTTTTTTATTTTATTATTTTTTATGATATCTTATTTTAAAAAATTAGTTTATTTTCTTTTTCTTTTTTTTATAAAAAGGCTATGATGATTTCAGATGAAAAATGATTAATTCTTAGTGTGATTTTAGTGATATGAGTTCTCTTATTTTTTCTCTTCTTCTGTAAATATTTTAACAATTTTGAATGGCAAGACGATCTTGGATGGCCAGCGACTGTTTAGCAAGCAACCATTTATAGCTAATTTGGTTTAGTTGTAGCAGATATTAAAAGTATTTTTGCAATGCATGATTAAATAATGAATCTAAGCCTCTTTTTTATTTTTAATTTTTTTATTTTTTAATATTTAAAGAGAATCTCCGTCGGTAGGTTCTGGGTCATATCGATGGCTGTGAGTTATCCCAACGAGTTCTAGGCCATGCTAGCAAGTTCTGAGCCATGTCAACGGGTTCTGGACTATCGGGTTCTGCCTTAGAGTTTTAATATATGTGCTGATTATTGATTCCATATGTAATCATCTTTTTCAAGAGTGACAAATGATCATAATTATGATCAAGAAATCTATAGTAATGATATATATATATATATATATATATATATATATATATATATATATATATATATATATATATATATATATTTACTCTATGATTTGTTAAGGTAAGTTCTACCCTAACTAATCTAAGGAGTACTCCTTAATGTTTTTGAGATGATATATAATGAAAATGTAAGAGATATAGGTTTTTCTTAATCTTAGAAAGTAGATAGAAAGTAAAATTATTTATTACTCCTTCTTAATTATTAATTATTTTTAAAATATATATAGAATAGATATAATATAATAAACATACCATAATAGCCTATTTTAGGTAGGATAACAATTAGCAACTGGATATGTTTCTCCCAATGAGATAGTCTTTTCGTAGATTGATCATAGACCACTTTAAGGATAAATTTCATATTAAACTGGTAGAAAAATGCAGATTGAACACAAGCACAAAAATAAATAATATAGATATTATACTAGAAAAATAAATAGCAGAGATCCAACTGGAGCAGCAAAAATCATGCCTTAAAAATTAAAAAAAAAAATTAAAAAAATCTTAACATTATTAATGTTCATTAACATTGCAGATCACGATGGCACCAACATGCCATCTAGCTTTCACCCCTGCTCATTGGTAGGCTATGCAAAGCTTAGCATTTAAGCCATTATCGATGCATACTCCATCCACCTCTGCATTAGCTTCAGCTTCGATGGCACATACTCCTTCCATCGACATATCTGAGCCTCTACCGGTAGCTACGTTGGCAACCTATGCATCTCCGACACATACTCCACCCATTGATCTAGCTCCATCAACATCAATCCTAGTGAGAATAGATTTTTATTATATCAATTATTAATTTATTTTTTATATAGTTATTGTACACTCTTATATATTCGTAATGTATTTTCATTGTAGGTGCATCATCCAGTAGTATGCTTTATGGTCACACATGGATGCTGCATGCGTGAAACTACTCGCATTAGGTCATGATGGAGTACAATCAAGAGAGAAGGCCAGTAGAGGAGGTCGTGTGGGAGATGCATTATTTTTTCAAAGTGCTTGTAAGCCAATCTGACATCATTCCAATATTGTCCGTAGACTGATGATTGACGGATGTTTGTATCAAAGATCGGATATGGGAGGAGATATGGGTAAGTGTATCTTAATTATATTTATGCATTTGATATGTTTATACTATGTTTGGGTAGAATAATTTTGTAACTAATTTTTAATAATTTTGTGTAGAGAAGGTATGACTTTCTAAATCATGAGCAAGCTCAAGATGCTCGACTATAGAAGATTAAAAAATTGTATCGAAACTATAAGATCAAGCTCCATAAAGGATGGCTAGAGCACCGAGGAGACACTACGGAGGAGCTTATTTCTTGGATTTCAAACTGTCCTCTGAGTTAGTGGGAGGGGATGATACTACTACAAAAAAGGGCTATGGCAATGATTACAGGAGACACTCCGGAGGTGCTTATTTCTTGGATTCAAAACTATCCCCTGAGTCAGTGGGAGGAAATAGTACTATTACAAAAAAGGGCTATGACAGTGATTTATAACTGCTGCCGTAGTCCAAAAAACTGCTGCCATAGGCTATGGCAGTGATTTTCTAACCGCTGCTACTGCGGTCGTCGTCGTAGCTCTATGGCAGTAGTTATTGCAGCGGTTGTTAGAACCGCTGCCATAGATTGTCTATTACAGCAATTTATAAATAGCTAAAATAGATCGATCTATCACAGTGGTTTGTAATCATTGTCATAGGATGTCTATAGCAGCAGTTACATAACCGCTGCCATAGGTAATCTATAGTAGTTATTTCTTAACCGCTGCCATAGGTCGAGTATAGCAGTTGGCACCGAATCTATGGCAACGGTTGGCACGGATATGACAGCAATTATAAAATCACTGTCATAGATCTTGAATAATTAAAAAGAATAATTTTTTTATATTTTTATATATTTTATCTATTAAATATAGATATATAACATGAAAAAATAGAATAAACATAAAAATTATTCTAAAATGCTAAAATTTTATTACCAAATAAAATTTATTATAATATTTTTTTAAAAAAATAAAATACATCAAAAATCTTCTAAATCTACATCATCATCATCATCATTATCGAGAGTTGGAGCCGAAGTTGGAATGCGGATCAATATATCCTCGAAGCTCGTGACTCTAAAACACATGCTGAGCGTCGACATCATATCTCTCACGATGTCCTCCAGATGAGATGCGTGCTCCTTAGTCCGATCTGCCTGCGTCGCAGCATGATCTGCCCGTGCCAATGTTTCCTCAAGCTCCTCCTGATTGATGACATCGGAAGTCTATGAGGAGACGCTCGCCTCGGACCAATAGCTCGTCGGCATGTGTTCGGGCCTACATCAGATCCTCTTAGAGTGCTCAAGCACCAAGACCTAAGACAGATGGTCATGGGGCCCAAAGGTATCCGGGCCCTCGCTCATGAGCGCATCTAATCCTATAATTATAAATTAAAATAAAATTTTATAAGAAATACTATAATACTAATATATTTACTACTTACAAAAATACGTCCAATCGCGGCATTCATCGACTTACCCATCTAGTCCGTATGATTGGATCGAAAGATCTTGCTATGGCTAGGCATCACTCCATCTCTCATCAGCTATAACAAAGAATAAATTTATCAAAAAGATGATAAAAAATATGAATTTAATTTATCTAGTAAGATTTAGAATTAATTACCTCTCTATGCACACGATTGGCCATAGACTCGTGGCCTAGAGTGTGTGTATACTCCTAGACTACATGATTCTTTCGATTCTGATGGAAGATAGCCTAACAAGTATTTAAATAAATAATAAATATTTTAAAAATATTTAAATAAAATTTTAAGCATATTGAAAAATTCAAAAGTTAGAAATTTTATCTTGAACTCCTGGCTTCTCCAGTGTCTAACCATCATCTCCCACTAACTCGGAGGATAATCCTGTATCTAGGGAACAAGCTCTTTCAGAGTGTCTCATCGGTGCGTGAGCCATCCTCTGTGGAGCTTGACCTTGTAACCCCGATATAACTCTCTGATCTTCTACAGTCGGGCATCTCGAGCCCCTCTCATGATCGAAGAAGTCATACCTCCTCTGCACAAATTTATCAAAAATCAGTTACAAAATTATTCTAATCAAATATATATAGTGTAAACATATAAAATACATAAATATAACTAAGATGCACGTACTTACCCATATCTTCTCCCATATCCGATCCCTGACGGCAGCATCCATCAAACGCCAGTCTCTAGGCTCTACGAGAATGATGTTCGACCGCCTTACAAGCACTCTAAAAAAAGAATGCATCTCCCATGCGATCTTTTCTACCGACATCTCCTCCACTGTTAGATATATGTGCCCTAGAAGCCAAAATTGGCTGACACTTGTAATACACTTCTAGGGGCAAAATTATAATTTTGACTATAATCAATAAAATGGATTATTTTCTATCACATATGTGTATTTAGTGCCTGTGATACATCCTTTGAGTTAATGGTAATGATAGTTCATATTTTCAAGAGTTGAAAATTTAAGACATGAATAATCATTGTTAACTCATAAAATGCTTCCGACCATAGGATCATCACAAGGATGATGATTAATCTGGAAGGTTGGTGTACAATCGCTTTTTTTTAGTAGATGAGTCTTGAGTCTACAGTGTGGAGACACCGGAGTGAGAGTACAGATACTCGTTAAAGAATGAGGGCATTGAGCGTGACCATCTCGAGTAGTCATTAGGAAGTCTACCTTCTCGTCGATGACTGACTCGATGCTGTAGTGGTGTATCTAATTTTTTGACCTTAGATGCATCGATAGTTCACCTTGAAGGTCTTATAGTTTGACTACACCATTACTCGGTCTCCTAGCCATATGGAATCCTGAGGTGTATGTTGGCTATAGCATGTTCATTGTAGGAACTGAATAGCATCAAGATGGAATCTATCTACCTCGGTGGTAGAGGAGCAGCCCTATGATGATCATGAGAATCAAGTCCAGAAGTCCATGGCCATGGCAGAGTGAAATAATAGAAAGAGTTTCTATTTAGATTTTCACATAGGACTTGAATCGAATGATTACATCATATGACAGAGACTAGGGTTTGATGAGTTCACCTTAACCCTAATCTGATCAGAGCTCAAGATAGAAGAACTTAATCACACAAGTAGCTGCACCAAGAGGTTTACATTCAGCTCTGATGGGTTGCCACCATATACTGCTAGGTGTCACTGGTGGATTTTGGAAGCAATTAGAATGATTTAGATGATCGATCATTCTAACTATTCGAATCAAAAGAGTTCTGATCCATCGAAAGAAGTTTCGATGATGTCGATGATAGAGATCATGACATATCTCATTACCATATAGAACTAAATCTAACTGGGTCACACAAACAAGAGTTTAAATCTGGTGATCATCAATTGAACTGATCTAGTTCAATTGATTTGAATGAGATTCAATTAGGTTCAAAAAAATCGTGCTAGCACTCGATTGAACCTAACGTTCTTCTTTTACTATTATAAATAAGTTGTCCTGACTGAGCCAAAGAAGTTTATGCTCAATCAAAGGCCTTCATATGGTCTGACTAGAGGTTATCCAAATCAGAAAAGATTGTCTTATTTTGTAAGACATTATCTGCCATTTTTGATCACCTGCCATTTCTCGTTCTTTGACTTTGATCAAAAGTCTACCTTTGACTGATCAAATGTTGACCATTGACACTTTGACTTCTGTCCACATGTCACACACCTATCGGAGAGCTGGTGGGGGTCTGTCCCCATGCTAGAACTTGGTAAGAAAAGAGGGTGCACGCCACCCTTGGCATGTGCCCAAGCTGGAGGCGCCCAGGAGTCCCTATTGGACAGGAACTTTATCTCCTTTTTGAATTTCAATTAAAGTTCTCCTAAGAACCAACTTTGACTAGTCTTAGGCATCCTCTAAGGAGAAATCCAGGGGACTCTATTCCCACCAATCAGATTTAGATCTAATTTCATAAAGAGTTATGATTGGTTGGGAAGAAGAGGAGTTGGATCACAGTTAGTCTATAAATAAGACCCTGCGCCCAACTTAAAGAGGTATCTGAATTAATTAAGATCTCCATGCCCCACGGCCTTTTCTCCTCTCCTCCTCCATGCCAAAGTATCTTCTCCCTCTTCTCTCCACGTTCAAAAGGGTTCCCGAACCTTGGTTGGTGCAATCTAGATAAGAGAAAGGCGAGTGAAAGCTAGAAGGCTATGCTGCTGCAAAGGATGACTGCTGATCTTCAAAAGGAGTTTTGAAGATCCTCTAGATTAGATCCAGATCTAATTTCTGAAGATATGATAGAGAAGAAGAGAATCTCTAGATCTAGTTCGAGTGGATACCGATAGATGCCAGGCACTTGCGTGGCTTGATCCAGAATCTTCCGCTGCTTACAGGATCATCAACAGATAATAGGATTACCCACTTCAAGGTAAATTAAATTTGATTTAATTTATCTAATTTTATTTTAATTTTTAAAATAATAATAATCAAATCTGAAATATCTTAGATCTAATTTAGATTAAAAAAAAAATTAAAAATATATCTCTTGATCTGATCAAATCTGAACGAACCTAGTCCGGAAAATCAGGATTTCCCTTCAACTGGTATCAAAGCCAAGATTCTAAAAGTATTTAGATCTACTTTTAAATTTATTTTAATTAAAAAATAAGTGATTTTAGATGTCACATGAGATGTGATCAGATCTAAAATTAAAAAAAATTAAAATTAAATAATTTGGATCTAAGATTAGAAAATATGCATAACTAGTTCTAAAATAGAATAGTTCTATAGAATAGTCTTATATGTTTTCAATTTAATTTGATTAAATTATATTTTAGATCAATTTACTTACTATTTTTTGATATTATAATGATTATAATAACATCTAAAAAATAGCAAATAAAATTATTTAATTTTTAAATATCATATGAGATATGATTGATGCATGTCTCGACTAGTTGTAGAATAGTTCTACATAATTTGTCTAGATTAGAATTTATTTTGGATTAGATCAATTTAAATCTAATTTTTTAGATTATTTATGAGATAATTTAAATCTGAATATGCATGATTCGATACATGAGATGTAATGCAAAATATGCCATGATTAGATCTAATTTGTATATGAGATAATATGATATAGATCTAAAACTATTTTGTAGTATTGCATGTTCCTGATTAAGGCATTCCTCTTGGCCGTCCGGTCATAAGAACGAAGAAGGGTTTAAAGGTCCTCTTTTTCCATTCGATGGGATGTTCTTATGATGTGTAGTGGTGCTGCGCGTTCGTCCTTAATCAGAAATTCAAAACTTACTTTCTGCAAAATCCTAGATCCTAAAACCCTAGAATTTATTGTGCATATTTTGTTTATGAACCCTACTTAATCAAAAATTAAGATTATGAAATATTATTTAGATCTAAAATTGAGAATTTTAGATCTAAGATATATTCATAATATTGGGTTCGGGCTTGGATAGCTCAATTAGGTCTAAGCGGTTTGATCAAACCGAATCAAAGAGTTGGTTAAGGAGTGGATCTAACCAATGCTTAAATTGACCAGCCTAAAGGATTAAATTTGGGTAAAGATCGAGTCACGATCAAGCAAGACCTAATAGGCTCAGAGGTTAGAGTCTGGATTGTAGGCTAAACCCAATTGGTTCTGACTCAATAATTTGGATGTCTAAGGTAAGTTTGGAATCATACGATCGACTGGTTTTTTAATTGAAGCTGCTCGACCTGAATACATTCATTGTACGAGTTAATGGCATATTCTTCCACCGATCTCACTATCCTGGCCATATCTATTGACACAGTTCTGATCTGAGGTGGTCAATAATCCAAGCTAACCCATGCACTAGATTTAGTCATAATTGTTTATGACTATGATAAGTCTAGTTTAATGAGATCTGAATCAATTCTTCCTAAGAAAAGATTAAGTCTGAGGTCTTCCACCATTGTAGATTGTGCGGACCCTTTCCGGGGTTGATTTTGTTCTCGCTGGATATAGTGGCTCAGTTGCATCGGAAAGAATTGCAACCATGGTTCTAATTAGGCATTGGATGCTATGGGCTGGAGGATGAGTTTGGACTCATTTCTGAATATGGTGAGAGACTCAATTAGGAACGTAGTCCTAGTGCAAATGGGTGGGTCATGACTTAACTAGGAGTGGATGCAATATTTTGTATACGGTGAGATTCATGAATTAGAAGACCAAGTTTGGATACACCATGATTAGAGAATCATTGAAACAAGAAGTTGTTCCATCATTGGCTTAATCCATCACAATACTGTTAGTTGAGGTGATGAGTCCAGTTGATGAGACTGTAACCACGCCACTAGAAATCAATAATCGTGGAGATTTCGTATCTTCTTACAGAGGGAGTGTAGGAATTCGAGAAAATAGTAGAAGTTTAATTTATTTAAAAAATAAAATTTCTAAATTAAATTGGTTTCAAGTCATAATTACAGTATCTCTAACTAAAATCTTTGACTCTTCTACAGAAAAATATCTGCGTCTAACCAATTAGCACTATCCTGGACACACACAAGACTAAACCGAAATCCAATTATAAAGATTTGCTCAGAAACTACAAAAATTATTTTGAATTTTTGAGAAAGTTAATCCATGTATTGAATCAGGACGCTCCCACCTTACCAAGCCCGCCCATCTATTGAATAAGAGCATTCTCTGAAAAAATGGATAGATGAAGATTCATAAGGCCAGATATTACATGTTGCGGCTCGATGTCTGATGAGGCTCCAGCGCAACATGAAGATATCGGGACTGCTCAGCCAAATGTTGGCTCATCTACAAGAGATATTGCGGTGAACAGAAGTCTGGTGCAGCCAAGTATCAAGTCACGAAAATGATTTTTAAGGCTAAGATGCGTCAATGGCAGTTAGTCCAGATCACTATCTGACAAATTAGAGATATGGAAGAGATTTGAGAAGCCGCGTGTGAAGTTAGACTTGGACCTGAGAATGATATTATTTTACACATCCTTGACTGATTGCATACGGGGCAATTCATCATGAATTACTATATGCATAAACTTCAAATTCCTTGCGCCAATTAATGAATATGCTGGTTTACCGCTGAGCTTTCTATGAAAGCGTTTCTAAGCTCAGTGCTTGCTATGGAACGGGACTTCTTTCCAAAGAAAGTCTTATGGAAAGAAAAAAAAAGTTTTGGCGCGAAAAAGTAGAAGGTGGAAGAAACAAAGAGAAGAAGGCAGATTCGAGAAAAAGGTCACGTCAAAGAAAGTGTTTCCATTGCAACAGCGATGGCCATTGGAAGCGAAAACTGTCCTACTTACCTGGCCACCCTAAAAGAATAAGTAAGGAAGGTCCTTCTGAAGGTATGCTCATTATTAGTCTAACTTACGATTTCTTCTGCATCCAGTTGGGGTGCTGACTCTGGTTCTAGTGCTCATTTTATGCCATCTCCATTGTAGTCTTGAGGAAGGTCTAGGAAGCGTATATGAGCCGGATAATATGGATTCCTACGCATCGGTAATGAGAAGAGTTGCTACAGTAGCCGTGGGAACATAACCCTCTTCGATTAGTATCTGGTTTAGATTAGTTTTGAAAGACTGTTATTATGTGCCTGCAGCTAGCAGGAATTGATTTTTTATTTTCATGCCTTAGCAACAAGAAGGTTATTCTGTGATTACCTTCTTTTAAAGGATCATTTGTAACATTCTTTATGATAAGATAAAAATTGCAAATGGTTTTCCTTTTTTAAATGGTCTTTATCAGCTACATATTGATATACCTTATTCTAACTATCGAGCAAAACGTGAATCAAAGACCTAGGGATAGTCCAAATGAAATAGTATCTATGGCACCTAAGATTAGGTCACATAGCAGAGATAGAATCAACAAATTAGACGAAAATCAGGCTATTGAGCCCAATTGGACTCGTGAGTCATTCCAACCTTGCAATCTTATGTCTCCAAGGCGAAAATGACCCAAAACTCCATTTTTGTTGGACATGGCAGGAAACGGGGCCACAAGATCTTGCATTGTCCTCTTTAGTTATAGTACGGATACTGTATGTGTTGTCCCTCGGATTCCATTGACTGTAACCGACTAGGAAGGCAATTTTTATCTTACTCTCAGTTCATCTTTATCGATGATCTATTTTAGGGTATGGCGTATGTGTATCTTACTGAGACACACAGTCCTGACAGCTTTTTAGAAAAGTTTACACCGCAGTGTTCAGAGACATGACAGTAGAAAAACCAACTGGAACAATTCATTAATGTTCTTCAATCAGATCGAGGAGGTGAATAACCTTAAGTTGGAATTCCTAGATATTTAAGAAAATGGCATAGTCTCTCAATGGACTCCACCAGGATTACCCTCAATCAACGAGATTTTAGAATGGAGGAAATTAGATCCTATTGGATATTGGGTTCGATCCATGAATGAGCTTCACAGACCTCTTCTGATTTTCTTTGGAGACATTCATTTGTTAACTTCAATTTATCTACTAAATAGGGTTCCCCTCTAAGATGTTTCTACCTTCCGTTATGAGATACTGCAGTAAGAAACCAAAGTCTGAGTTATCTCAAGATTTGGGGTTGTCGGCTTCATATCAAAAGACACAAACGATAAATTAAGATTGGTCCTTCAGAACTCGATTCAATAGGATATCTTAAAGAGTCATTAGGATACTATTCTATATTTAGAAGACCCACAATGTGATTGGTGAGTCTACATGCCATCTTTCATTTCAAAAATTAGTTTATTTTATAAGATCGCGGCATTAAAAAAAGCAGATTAAGCTTGATATGAGAAAGTCTCACAAGTACAACGAGGCTATAAGGACGCAATTGGAACCAAATTAGATTGAGCAATTCAAGAACACTACCTTCCTCACCTCGTAGATGAAAAGAGTTTTCCATCTTCCTGAAAGATACTTAGGTATTCATTTCAGAGTAAAGTAGAAGAGAAAAATTCCTCGTAGGTAAATGGTGCTCATTGGTGATGAATCCCAAAATCTTATTAAAAAGCGATATCAAGATATCAACTTCTGAGAAATGGCTAGAGGCAATCGCAGTCGCAGAAATTGACATCGATGCACTCAAACCAAGTTCTGGACCTTGGTAAGATCCACAGAAAGCTATAGTACCTATTGGGTGTCAAATGGATCTTCAAGAGAAAGATTGCGTGCAGTGATGGAAATGTAGGAGACATTTAAGATTAGACTTAGTGGCAAAAGATTATAGTCAACGTGAAGGCATTGACTATCAGGATACCTTTTTCCAATGGCTATGCTAAAGTCCATCCGCTATTGCTTGCCGTTGTTGAGGCCCTGTTTTGATTATGACAATCATTGCAAATGGACATTGGAAAACGATGTTCTGAATGAAGTATTCTAGAGGAAGATATCTATATTAGAACAGTTCTGCTAGGTTTCACATCAGTGATACTAATCACAAGTTTGCAAGCCTGCAAACGTGTCCACTATATGACTTAAGCAAGAGCATCTCGGAGGCTGAACAACTGCATTTCAATGAATGTGATCAAAAACATTTGGTTTCAATCAAAACGAAGAAGAACCGTGTCTTCCAAAAAGTGTCAGTGGGAGCGCTGTTGTCTTTCTCATATTGTACGTGCGATGACATCCTCGCTTATTGAAAATGATATTCCCATTATGAACATACAGTCAAATTATTGGTTGTCCAAGAAATTTTATGAAAGAACCTAGGTGAATTCATCCTTTATTCTAAAAATTTAAGGTCTATAGGAATAGACCGAATAAGGATGCTAGGACTTTCAGACACGAAATGTACATAAGAGTAAAGTACTAAGATGTTTAGTATGGAAAAACTCCTAAGGGAAGACATTAATACCTTCTAGACATGGTATTTCATCTTTTCTAAGAAGATGTGCCTAGCACACCTGAGAAATTAAAACGTATGAGCAGAGATCCCAATTGCATTCTGTCAATAGGGAGCCTCAATGTTATGCCATGCTTATGTACATGACCTGATATTAACCCATATGGTGAGTATCACAAGCCAGATATCAGTCAAATCCAGCTGAAAGAATTACTCTGAACTTTCTGTGAAATGTATCCTTAAGTACTTGAGAAGAACTAAGGATATGATGTTGATCTTTAGATAACGTGAGACTCCAAAGTCGGGATACATAGACTCGGATTTTTATGTCCGTATATAGATTGATCGAAAGTCGACATCTTGAAGTCCTGTTTGTGTGCATTGCGTTGGTGCTGTCAGCTTGAAAGAGGTTTCAAGCAAACTGTGATAGGCTGATTCCATCATGGAAGCAGAATATATCGCTGCATCAGAGGCTGCGAGGAAGCATTCTGGTAGCAGAAGTTTGCTAGAATTAGACTAATGGCCATCAGATGCCATTCTTCTATACGCGAATAACAATGGCGCATAGCCCTTGCTAAAAGCCAAGGCTCAACTAAAAATCCAAGACATTGAACGTGATACGCCACTCATCCGCGATTACCTCGAGAAGGATTATGTCAAGGTCAAGAGAGTCAACTCCATAGATAATGTGGCAGACCCCAACTACAAAGCCATTAGGCCAGCAGAAGATCGAAGCCCACCTTGAGAAGATGGGAAGCTTAACTTGTAGGCCAATTGGCTTTTAGGACAATATGAGATTGTTTAGATTAATATGGTGCCCTGGAAGCCAGAATTGGGAATGACACCTCTGTAATCACATCTCTCTAGAGGCAAAATTATAATTTATGCTATAGATGCGGAATAAAAATGGGGTATATGTTTTCCTAAACGGACATATGTGCTATATTACGTGGTCTGTGATTACAATTACCTTTGAGTTAGATGGTAGATGATAATTCATTATTTTTAAAAGAGTTGAAAAGTTTAAGAACATGGAATAATAATCTTGTTAACATGATAAAATGCTTTCGACCATAGGATCATTCACGAATGGATAGCGTGAATTTGGATCTGAAAGATTGGGTGTACCAAGTCGCTTCTTCTTTGTGGACTATGAGTCACTTGAGTCTGAACGTGATAGGAGACACACCCGTAAGCGAGAGTACAGGTACTTCATTAGAGAATGAGGGCACTGAGCGTGACCCACATCGAGTAAGTTATTTAGAAAGTCTAACCTTCCTCGTCGATGACCTGACTCGATGCTGGCAGTGGTGTGTACTGGTTCTTTGACCTAAGGTGACGCGGCAGTTCACCTTGAGGATGTTTTATAGTTTGACTTCACCATTACTACTACTCGGTCTCTCTAAGCCATATGAATCCCTGAGGTGGTATGTTGGCTATAACCATGTTCATTGTAGAACTGGATAGCATCAAAAGAATGGAATCTATCTACCTCGGTGGTAGAGGAGCAGCCCTATGGATGATGCAACAGGAATCAAAGTCCAGAAGTGCTATGGCCATGGCTGAGTGTGAAATAATAGAAAGAGGGTTTCTATTAGATTTTTCATATTAGGACTTGAATCGAATAATTATATCGATATGACAGAGACGTAGGGTTTGACGAGTTCACCTTAACCCTAATCTGATCGAGGCTCAAGATAGAAAGAACACTTATCACACAAGTAGCTACACCCAGAGGTTCGCAATTCAAACTCTGATGGTTGCCACCATAATACTGCTAGGTGTCTTGATCGGAGTTTCTGAGAGTAATTTGAATGATTTAGATGATCGATCATTCTAAAGCTATTTGAATCAGAAGAGTTTATGATCCATCGAAAAAGGAGTTTCGATGATGTCGATGAAATAGAGATCATGAACATATCCCATTACCATGCAGAACTGAACCTAATTGGATCACAACAAACAAGAGTTTGAATCTGGTGATCATCAATTAAAACTGATCTAGTTTTCAAATTGATCTGAAAGATCAGTTCAATTGATCTGAATGAGATTCAATTAGATTCAAGAAAGAATCGTGGCTAAGCACTCCGATTTGAACCTTAATATTGCTTCTTTTAATATCATAAATATTTGTTCCATGACTGAGCAATAGAAGCTTTTGGTGCTCAATCGAGCCTTCAATAATGGTCTTGACGGCAGAATTGTCCACGTCAGAAAAAGCATTGTCATTATTTTGTTAAGACAGTAGCTCCTTTCGGTCATCCTTACCACATTTTTTTCGTTTCTTTTTGACTTCGGTTCAAAAAGTCTAACTTTCTGAACTGGGTCAGACATATTGACATTGATACTTTAACTTCTGTTCGCGTAGAGTATCACGCCGACCTATTAGAGAGCTGAGTGGGGGGCCCTATCCCCTACTGAGAATCTGGCAAGGAAGAGGGCGCAACGCCACCACTTGGCGTGTCGCCCAAAGCTCGGAGGCGCCCAGGAGTCCCTGTTCGAGTTAGGGACTTCCATCTTCCTTTTTTTGGATTCCCATTAGTTAGTTCCTCTTCCTAAGAAATCAACTTTGAACTAGTCTTAGAGGGCACCCCTCTAAGGAGGTAAATCAAAGGGGTACTGGCTTATTTCCCACCAATTCAGTTATTTAGATTTGGATTTAACAAAGAGTTTATGATTGGATTGGGAAGACGAGCGAGGTTGGATCACAGTCTACTCTTATAAATAAGATACCCCTACGCCCAACTCAAAAGAGGTATAGTGAATTAATTAAGAATCTCCATGCCGCCAAGGCCATTTTTCCTCCTTCTCCTCCATCAGTTCATGTCGAAGCACATCTTTCTCCATCTCCTCTCGGGCATGTTCAAAAAAGGGGTTTTGGACTTGGTTGGTGCAATCTTAGATAAGAAGAAAGGCGAGTGAAAGCTAGAAGGTTGCGCTGCGCAAAAGTATGACTGCTGATCTTCAAAGGAGTTTTGAAGATCCTCCAGACAGATCCAGATTTTGATTTTGAAAGATGTGATAAGAGAAGAAGAGGATCTTAGATCCAGCCTGAGTAGATACCGATAGATGTCAGGCAACTTGCCGTGCTTGAGATCCAGACTTTCCACTGCTTATAGGATCATCAACGGGTAATAGGATTACCCACTTCAAGATAAATTAAATCTAATTTTATTTATCTAATTTTATTTTAATTTATAAAATAATAATAATTAGATTTGAAACATCTTAGATCGGATCTGGATCAAAGAAAAAATTTTTTGAAATATATCTCTTGATCTGATCGGATCTGAACGAACCTGGTCCGAAAAATCAGAATTTTTCTTCATCTGCATCATACTGTACCATCATCTGATGCTGACGGTTCCACACGTGTGCCATATGTATGGAACCATGAAATGCCCAATTGGATGATGTACCTATAATGCAAATATGTTATGCAAATATATAAGTGTACAGATACTATATAAAAAATAAGGTTATGCTAATATAATAAAAATGTACACTCAAATGCCTACGACGATAAAGGCTCAACTACCGATGAAGTAGATACCGTTGGTAGAGTAGATGTCGATGGTAAAAATTCCTGAGCAATCAATGTCGAGGTGGACGAAGTATGCTCCGACTGCTCCTCGGATGCAGAACTGCATGTAACACGCCGAGAGGCAGGGGTGAAAGCTAGATGGCATTTCGATGCCATCATGACCTACAACATTAATGAACATTAATCAATATCACATCATGACATATCAAATCTATTCGTTCGGTAGTCGATGTCGGCTTCCATGCTGAGATAGCCGACTCCAAAATGCCTGAGACATTCGGCTAAGGATTCCTTCCACAGTTGGCCTTAAGCCGACTCGACTATGGTGGCATCCCTTCGAATCACTCCCTCTCTCCTCTCTGATATCTTCTCCAACAACACGGCGGCAGGCCGAACCCCCTTTCCTTCAGCTTTTCATCTCTCCGATCTTCCTCTCTTCTCTCTCGATCTTTCTCGCGAGCCCTGGATCGGCACTCCTACGTTATAGCCATCGCCTCTGCCTCTATCACTCTTGCTTCTATCGTCTCCTCGCCGGAAGGCCGACCCCAATCCTCCCAGTGGATGCCGGCGAGGCCGACCGCCCTTCCTTCTCTCTCGTCCTCTCTCGATCTCCACACTCTTCCTCTCTCGATCTTCCCTTCGTCAAATGGGCCAGACCTCCTCCCACCTAATGATGGTGGTAAAGGCTGGATCCCTCCCTTCCTCTCTCAAGTACAGATCCATCGGATATTTGGATTTGGATCTGATAATCCAGTAATTAAAATTAGATCCGATTCTAATATCCAAGTTTCGATCCAAACCCATTCCATTGATAGATCTAGTCCACAGCCGCGCGATATGGCACGATCCAAGGCTAGTACCATCACGGCACGACCCAAAAACTATGGCATGCAGATAATTATAATATTTATAATAAATATTTATAATATTTTTATAAATATTTTATAAATTATTATAAATATACATGATTAATAAATAATACTATAAAATTTAAAAAAAATTATACCTACGGGCTATAGAGAGGAGTTCACACCGAAAGCTCCGAGGTTAATCGAACGACGATGCTAGAGGAGGACGATCGGGGCACTAGAGGTACCTATCGAAATAAAGCAAGATAAAGTGAGATAGAGAAGAGAGAAATATAGAAAAAAGAGAGAGCAGAGACGGTCGAGGATGGAAGGAGAGGAGGAGGGGGCACAATGATGAGGAGGATGAAGGAGGCTTCGCACTCGACGGAGGAGGGTCAGAAATGGTGGTGGTTGGTAGGAGGGTGGGGTTTCGCGGGGGCTGAATGAGGGTCGGATGGGGGTTCATCGGAGAGGGGTTTGTTGGAGATCGATGGGAGGTCGGATGGAGGGGGGGTTCACGAGGGGCCCGAGCGAGGGTGGAGGAGGGTTCACCGGAGGGGGGGTTTCACGGGGTTCAGGGGAGGGTCAGATTGGGAGTTTCGTACGGGAGGGAGGTTTTTAACTGGGGGCCGAGGAGAGTTGGATGGAGGGGGTGGGTGGCGGGTGGTGGTGGCGGGAAGGGGTGGTCGGGATGGGGAAGGTCGGCAGAGGGAAGGGGGAAGGCGGGGCGGCCACCGAGCCAAAGCGGGAAGGAGGGGCGACGCCGGTCGGGGAGGGTCGACGTCGGTCGGGGGAAGGAGGAGCGACGTCGGTCGGTGAGGGATGGAGGAGGGGCGATGCCGACTGGGGACGGGAGGCCTTCTTACTGATGATGAAGAGGAGGGGGGAGAGAGGAGAGCGAGAGAGATTGACGCACATGGAAGGAAAAAAAAAATTTAAGACAATTTTTAACCTAAAACCTACGGATAACTGGTTATTCGAACAGCTATCCATACAAAATCTACGACAGCGGTTATTGAACTGCTGTCATAGATCTATGACAGCGGTTATCCACAATCACTGTCATAGATCTATGATTAGGCGGTTCTATAAAGCGTTGCGTAGAATCTATAGCAATGATTTTTGATAAGCCACTGCCATAGGGTCGGAAAAATTGAATTTTTTTTTACTCATGTCTTTTCTCTAAAATATTATATAAATTTTAAAATTTAATGCTTATCTTCACCATTTATTATCTACAATTTATCATAGATATCATCGTAAAAGGTCGCCTCGATCCGATGGCCCTAGCTTCATGATTTTGAAGGTTGATGTTTGTAGCATACTATCAAAGTTTTCACTTCAATCGATATATTATCATGGTCAATTTATATAAATGAATTTTCGAATCGTTAAATTAGAAACAAGCGATTAAAGGATTAACGACAGTTTCGATCTATGAAGATAATTTTTTTAGTTAAATAAATTTTTTATTATAATTTTAAATATTTTAATATACAATTGAATAGTTAAAATTAAATTATTTTCGGTTATAAACTGTTTCATGTTAAGTTTAGAATAATTACAAAAACAACAAGCACTAACAACCAATGAAGTTTTCAGAATTGGTTATCGAAAAAGACTATAGTTATTTAGATCGTTCTTCAATCTCACGAGTTGAATTTTATAATCACCATCATGGAAAATGATTAAAGTAGTAGTCAAGATCATTTATAAAAAAAAAATTATACTCCATAATCGGATACGTTTGGTCCTTTGATCAATCATTTATCATTTAACGACGAAATTTAACCTATACTAAAATTGATCGAGATAATGATATCCGATTGAAGTGAAATTTTGATAGTACACTACAACATATCGTGATCAATCGTTGCAGGTTTTTTCGCATGCCAATCAGAGGTTCTCCATCTATTAGATAATTGCTCATCGTTCGTCGATCCGTCGAATCAAAAATTGTTTATGATCGATGAAGTTATGGGGCCATAAGGATTGAGACGATT